>CABHPH010155722.1:0-27274 GCA_902168325.1 Peromyscus nudipes
CACGTCAGGAGTGTGGTAAGGTCAGTCAGTGGCTCGGGGCTGGGGTTGTAATTCCACAGCCGGCGTGCATCTGGACGCGAGTCCTGGGTGTGACTGAGTGTGGAACTGGAGTGGATGCTGTGAGAGTGGATGCGTGTGTTGGCAAAACACGGATGGCCCGGGTGAGCTCCGTAAGCCCAGCGCACAGAGCAGTTGGGCTCACTGGATTCTGTTTGGGAGGTAGGGTGATGATCCTTAGAAATCCTTGCTAGGTGTGAGGGTGCAGCATTGCACACACACCGTGAAGAGGGGCGTGTGTGTGTGTGTGTGTGTGTGTGATGTTGGTTAGCCCCCGGTTGGAGTCTGTTGAGAGACGGCTGACCGAGATGGAGGTCAGACGTGGGTGTTTACAGGTGGCAGTAGCAGGAAAGAAGCCAGGAACCCCTAGAGGACCCGAAGCTAGGCTGCGGGATGGGGAGGGCTTGTTTTCACTGGCAAGGGCAGAAGCCCCAGCCTGTCAGTCTGTCCTCAGGCCAGCTTGTGCTTGTTCCAGGGAGAGGAGGTAGGATTGGGGTTGCTGGTCCAGAGACTTTGATGGACCTGTGGGTCAATGCCAGCCTGCAGCCTGATGCTCATTTCTAGAGGCCTTGGGTGGGTGTGGCAGTGCCAGCCATCGGTGGGGGTCCTGTTTACAGGACAGAGGAGTTCTATAGATTGCCCTTTGGTTTTGCCCACACTTGTTATGTCTGGACTTGGAAGCTGGCAAGGGGCACCCTTCTTTCTTCTACAGCTCTCTTTCACCCTTACCAAAATCTGAAGGGCATTTACATGCTATTGGGGTTTGGGCTCTGAATTCAGGGAACAGCTGGGCTCTGAATCCATTGAACAGGCCCCCATCAGGGTCGCCTCTAAAGGGATTTCTAGAATAGTCCTGGGTTGGTATTGGGGGATGCCTTTTGACATTAGGGCTGTCCTTTGAGCCCCATGGGTCTCAGTTTCCCTTGGAGAAGAAGGCTCTCCTCCCCTCTGCTCCTCCTGCTGTGGGTGAGGAATAAACAGAAAGCTTGCACAGCTGTCTGGAGGCTGGGAGTGACTCAGGGCCTGTGAGGTCTTGGGCAGTGATTTCCCTCAGGACTTGGGCAGGACTTGGGAGAGGCTCTGACATCATCTCTAAGCAAGGGTTCTGGGTTGCCCGGTTCTAGGGATAGGTGTCTGCCGGATGTGTCTGCTCAGGTTCCTGGAAGCAGCCTCAGGTCCCTGCTCCCTCACTAGATGTTGAGGAATGGGGGAAGGCTGGAGCCTGGGATGGGATGACAGGTTGAAGCCAAGACCCTTTGTGATTGCTGTTTTTGGTCAGGGGCAAATGTTAACCTTGGGGGAAGGGTCAGGGCACAACCTATGGGACACTACATCAGCCCAGGGGGTCCTAGTTCAACAGGAAGTGGTCTCTGTTCCAGAAGGTCTTCCTGGGAGGCTCACCTCCACAGCCTTCCACCCTTTCCCACGACCCCTTTTGAGGTGTGGTGGCTTATGCCCGTAATCCCAGCACTCAGAAGGCTGAGCCAGGAGGATTGCTGTGAGTTCAAAGCAAGCCTGGGCTACAGAGTGAGACCCTATTTCAGAGGCCACAAACCAGAACTCAAAATCAAACCCCAAATTCCCCGAAGCAACAAACAAATAAAGAAATCTGATCAGGTGTGGATGAGTCACGGGTTCAGAATGATACGAACTTTAAAGGACAAGGGGCCTGGTATGGGCGGCAGTGGTGGCAGTGGCCGGGTGACACAGTGGCTAGGCACAAAGGCTTAACTACTCTTTTGGGGGACGTTATTGGTGACAGTTGGTTGACACTGAGATCCAGATGTGGATTGTTGCTCCATCCCCCACTCTCTGTGTGCTCACCCCCGCCCCGCCCCCAAGAATGCTAGGAGAAGGGCTTGCCCCCAGGGGTTTACTTGGGAAGTGATTTCAGGGCAATGGGGCAGAGGGTCTACAGGAGAGGAAGGCTAGCAATGCAGAGAGGACTTCATGACCACCTGCTACTCTTCTCTCCCCCCACCCCCTCGGGGGTCTCCTGAGAAGCCTAAGGGTTGTATTCCAGAACTGCTCTGTTGGGGAGAGAAACCATTTGCAGCTCCCCTTCCCCCAAGGGCGGCACCATGGCCATTAACTCCCTTATGCTTCCAGATGACACACAAGTGAAGCTCCAGTGTTTTCTGTGGGGACCACTTCTGCAAAGAGGGCCTGGCATGCACATCATTCAGCTCTGATTTGTGGCGCTTCCAATCCGGGGTGGGGGGCCTGACTGGTCACTACTGAGCTGGCTGGAGCAGGAGGTGGGGTAAGAGGCTTTGCAGTGACACTCTGAGGCAGCCAACATGCACACACTGGGGCAAGTTACCTAGCTTTTTTTTCTAAAGCCTCAGTTTCCTTATCTAGGGATTTTTTTTTTAATATAAGATTTTGCTATGTAGCCCAGGCAGGTCTTGAACTCATAATCTTCTTCATGCCTCAGCTGCCCAAGTAGCTAAGACTATAGGTGGGTACCACTGTGCCTGGCTTTGCTGAAACAATTTTTTTTGGGGGGCACTGGCATGTAAGCCAGTCTGGCCTTGAACTCCAAATCTTTCTACTTCCACCTTCCACATGCTGGGATTTCAGGCACACACCAGGATCTCTGGCTCTCTATTGGATTCTGGGGTATTTGGCTAAGGGCACTACTGATGGAATAGTTCTGAGCAGTTGGGAAGGCAGCAGGGCCTGGTGGTAGAGTCTCATTCACTTCTGCGGAGGTGGAGACCGGATAGACAACCCCTAAGACCCTTTCTGGCTGTGGAATCTGAGGCTCTACGGTCAAACTTCTGTGCTGGTTGGGGCCTCTAGGGCTGTGGCCCAGTTCCCCAGGCCTGAATAGATCTGGTTCACAGTCTGAGAATTGGAGCCAAAGATACCCAGGAGGGTGGAGGCACCCCAGAGTGGGCAGGGGAGGACTAGAGAGCAGTCGCTTGGAAGCAGGTGCTTGAAGGAGGAGTGGAGGGAGGGTGGATGCTGGCGTTTGGAGCTGGCAGATGGTCGTGGGCACTGGTCTGGGCTGTAGTCAGGAAAGGACAGGGCAGAGGGTGGGGGATGCCCAGGGAAACTGAAGAGCAAGACGGGAGACATAGCAGACTGGAAGGAGATAGCCAAAGTGCTGGAGGACAAGGCTGGGGGTGAGTTGGCAGCCTCGGTACCTGGAGTTAGAGGTGACTGAAATGTAGCACAGGCTGGACCTGATGGAGAAAGTTGGTGGTGAGAGGGAACGGAAGGACTAGTTGAAAGTTACTTGGGGAGTCATGGAGCATGAGCCAAGAGGGCTTCATATGTCAGGGTCTCGCCCCCTCCAGTCCCCTCCCTTTTCTTTCCCCCCCTGTACTTACTGCTCCTCCTGGGCTATCACACCCTCTTTGACAGGGGAGGTGCCATCTGCAAACACTTAGGTCCTGTTATGATCTGCTAAAGAAGTTGTGGATGTGCCTTAGCCAGGGCCTGTTGCCATGGTACCAGGTAGCCCTTGTTGCCCTACCCTCTCCCATCTCCAAGCAACGTGGCACTCCCTCCAGGAGAGGTCATGCTGTAGGGAAGTATCCAGCTGCCTCCTGCTCATGCACCGACAGCTCAGGCTGGCATTACAAAGGTCACTGACTCCATCTCTCTGTCTACAGGCAACGTCACAGCCCACAGAGGCTGGGGAGGTTTAGCAGTCATTTAAAGACAAGTGTGGCCTCTACAATTAAGGGTGGCTTTTGTTCTAATGAGTTTAGTTAAAAAGCTGTAATGCCACCAGATCCATCTACTCCTCACCTTTTCAGTGCTTTGCTATCTCTCCAGTGGGAAGTTCTGTTTCATGCCTGCTCTTACCTGTCATTTTGTTCTTTGTATGTATGTTTGTTGTCACTGTTAAGGGCATCCAGATATGGATAAAGGTTTTCTTGCCCATCTGCTCATGTTGCAAAGCAGCCACAGGGCTTCAAAGGCTTGTGGAATACCAAAGCCAGGCTTGCATTTTGAGGCCTCAGCCTATGACAGAGATTGTACTGACCCCTCTGTTTGGCCCAGGCTCTGGTTGAGGATTTGCACCTTCGTCCCATGACCAGGTCACCTCTCCTCCCTTCTTCGATTTAGACACAGAATAGTCTCCTTCCTGGGTCATGCAGGGCTGGCTGGTTTCTACCAGGTCTGGATCAGCAGATGGCATCAGGCATGGGTACCTGAATGACCAGGGTCAGTGACTGGAAGCCAACCAGAGCAGGGAGAGAGTGGCAGGCAGACAGAAGGACCGAGTGTGTGTGTGTGTGTGTGTGTGTGTGTGTGTTTGCGCGCATGCACGCGTGCCCGCACACACCTGTGCTGGGTGCCATTGTGTGCCCTGGAGGCCTTGCTGTTGGATCATTGTGTAGACGTCTCTGTGGCTCCTGCTGATATGTCTCTGCATGCTCTGTGCTTGTTCCCGGTTTCCCTTTGTTTGGATGTAGGCACCAGCCGCCTGCTGGGCGCTCTCCAGGGTACTGGAGAGTGTGATGGCAGGCGATACTTTACCCCAGCAGGGTTTCTGCCCTTCCTGAAGCTCACCGAGTCTCTCCTCTGCCCTCTCTCCAATCTTTCTTACCTTGCCTCCCCACTCCCACCTTGAGAAAGTTGCTTACCCCTCTTGGGATGTGTGGGTGTCCACTGCCTTTAGGGTGGCCCCTGGAGAGAGATGAGAGTCCAACCTCCAGTTCCGTCCTCCTGAGCGCTAAGGGCGTGTGTGTGTGTGTGTGTGTGTGTGTGTGTGTGTGTGTGTGTGTGTGTGTTGGGCATACACATGGGTCGAGCGGATGACTCAGAATGGCTGCAGGGGTAGGTGGAAGGGCCTGTGTTAGCTTCTTTGGGGAAGCATGTGGTCCTCTTTCTATTCCGTGAGCCACTCTCGTTCTTGTCCATGTAGCAGGAGGCAGGCTCTCTGATCCCCTGTGCACACTCCTCCCCATTAGCTGTGGTTAGTACGGTTTTGACAGGAGCCAGAGTGGTCTCTCGGGCCTTGGGCTCCCCACTGGGGTCTTGGTCTCTGTAGAATTCAAATTGTCGCCAATGGTATTTATACAGCTCTTCCTGTGCCAGGCTCCGGGCCACGTGCTCCACGTGTGTTAGCTCATTTACTTGCTGGAACAACCCTTACCTGTGGGGCTGCCAGTCCTGAGAAGCAGCAGCTCATTGCTGTCTCCTTGTGGAGGTCATTCACCAAGATCACAGCTTGGAAGTGATGGAGCTGGAACCCAAGCCTGACGCGGCTTGCCGTCCCTCTGCCCCGTGTGTCCGCCTCATCCTTGTCACCTCCCCTCCAGAGAGGCCACCCAGGGTTACCCCACTGAAACAGGCCTCCCTGGCCCCATGGTCTTCTTTGAATAACATCAATCTACTATACATACCTGCCTGCTCACTTCCCATCGGTACCTAACATGGGTGTGTCCATCTAGTCACCCAGATCTCAGAACTAGCAGAGAACTCAGAACATGGCAGGGATCGAAAAACAAACAAGCCAAAACCAAACCAAACAAACCGACAACAAAACCCAGAAACAGTTCGTGAATGAGGGGCTAATGGCTGAAGTTAGGTCTGCCTCTGACCTCTGACCGCTGGCTCTAGTCCCTTCCTCTACACTGCCCCTTGCACAGCAGGGCTTGCTGCAGAAAGAGCTCTAGGGCCAGCTTGCTCGGTTCAAGTTCAGGCTCTGCTGCTCCTCTAGGGATACAGTACAGCATATTAAGCCACCAGAAGCGTATAGCGTACAACAATGCCAACATTTATTTTGCCCATCAATCTGCAATTTGGACAAGGCTCACCAGGGAACACTCATATCTTTTCTATGTAGTGTCATCTGGGTGATTTAAGGCTTAGGGGTGAATTACCTGCTGTCCCCGTTGCTCATGCCTGGCACTGGATGTTGGCTGTTGACTTGATGTCACACACGGCTCCTCTCTTCATGGCTACTCACGCCCTCTCCTGTTCATGCTTCTGCATGGCATAGTGGCTGGGTGAGGGGGTGAGCACCCCAAGAAATCCCGAGGAAGTTACCTCACATTTCTCATCCAGCCTTAGAAGTGAGACAGCATGATTTCTGCGGTACAGCGTCACACATTCTGCCCCAGCACTTGACCTTGAGAATGTGACTTAGTCTCTCTGTGCCCCAGTTTCCCCATCAGCTAAGTGGGGACACTGTAGAGCTCTTCTTCCTCTTCCTCTTCTTCTTCCTTTGAGACAGGGTCTCTCTGTATAGTCCTGCAGTCCTGAAACTCTTTCTGTAGACTAGGCTAGCCTTGAACTCACAGAGATCCACCTGCCTCTGCCTCCCAAGTGCTGGGATTAAAGGCATGCGCCACCACCGCCTGGCATGTGTAGAGCCTTCCTAAAGGTGGGGCTTGTAGTAGGACAAGGAGAAGCTTGAATGGAAAAGGCATTTTTTCTTTTTTTGTGTGTGCACAAGCATGTTCATGTGTGTATAGGTGCACAAGGCATGTGAGTGTACATGCGGGTATACACACATGTGTGGAGGGCAGTTGTCAACCTTACCTCATCTTTTGTTCCTTGGGTGTCAGGCACTTTAATGTTTCTCTTTGAGACAGGACCCGGACTCACCAAGTAGGCTAGGCTGGCTTGCTGTGATCCCCAAGGATCTGCCTCTACCCCCTCAGCCCTGAGATTATAGCATACACCACCATACCTGTCTTTTTTTCCCTCTGCAAAACATGGGTTCTGGGGATTGAATTCAGATTCTCATGCTTTCAAGGCAAACACTTCACCTACTGCGCTCTCTCTCCAGCCCTCCTCTTCCTCCTCGTCTTCCTCTCTCCCCCTCCCCTCCTCTTCATCGGTTTCCTCCTTTTTCCTCTCCATCTTTTCCTCTTCTACCCCTCTTTCTTCTCCTTTCCCTCCCTCCTCTCTTTTTTCTCCCTCCTCCTCCTCTCCTCCTCCTCCTCCTCCTCCTCCTCCTCCTCCTCCTCCTCCTCCTCCTTTTCTTCTTTGGGACAAGGTCTTGTGTAAACCTAGACTGGTCTCGAACTTACTATGTAGCTGAGGATGACCTTGCACTTCTGATCCTCTTGCCCTCACCTCCTGAGTGCTAGGATTGCAGACACTCGGAACGATGTGCAGTTTATGTGGTGCTGGGATACGAATCTAGACCTTTGTGCGCACTAGGCGCGGACTCTACCAACTGAACTGCATCCCTGGCCTGAAAAGGCTTTTTTTTTTTTTTTTTTTTCCTGTCTCAGGTTGTTTTATTATCCCGAGTTATTTCCTTATTTCCTTCTACGTGTTGCTGATGGTGACACCTGAGGGTGAGGCTCTAGACGTACTCGGGGCCTGGGTCTGAGTTGAATCCCAGACAGCACCTTCATCTTTATGCAAGGAAATCAAATGACTGAATCATGAATGTGCTGATTTTGAGCTGCAGCCCCCACCCCATTTCAGCATCTGGGTGAGCTCCCTGCCTCTCCTCCTGTCCTAGCCACCTGCCTTCACTGGAGTTCATGTTCAACTTACAGGAAAAGGGCCCTTGTGCCTAGACAGGGTTTCTTTGTGTAGCCTTGGTTTCCTGGAACTCACTCTGTAGACCAGGCTGGCCTCGAACTCACAGAGATCTGCCTGCCTGTGCCTCCTGAGGGCTGGAATTAAAGGTGTGCATCACCACTGCCCAGCCAGGGAGAATCTTGAGATTTGCTTAAGTCCAACCCATTGGCACCTCACATTCAACACTACCCTCTTCTGTGTAAGAGCCTTGTATGTAAGAATAGCAAGAGTTTAAAGAGAAGGCCCTGGTTTGGATTCTGCCGTTGCTACCCAGCAGCCCTATGACCATGGGGTTTAACTTCTTAACTTTGAGCCTCCTATTCATTATAAGAAAGTGAATATAGTTGTGATAAGGATTAAATGGAAAAAGAAATTTTGGCTTCCCTGGCTCATAGGAATCTCTCAAGAAATGACTTACGTTGGTAGGTGTGGTGGCACACGCCCGTGACTCCACCACTCAGGAGGCTGAGGCCGGAGGATCCAAGGGCAGGCCAGCCTAGGCTGTGTAATGAGATTCTGTTTCAAACATGAACAAGCTGGGCCTCGTTAGCTACTTGGTGGGGCTGAGAATTGCAGGTTTACTACCAGCCTGGTCAACTTAGCAAGAGCCTGGCTTAAAAGAAAAAAAGTTAAGGAAGAAGGAACTGAATTTATTCTTGTTCTTTATAGCTGAAAAGGCCCAGGTTGGGGGAGCTGAAGTGTTTTCTCCACAGCTACAGTTAGTGTCGGAATGCAGGCCTGGACCACTTGTCCTCACGCCCGGTGGTGTTGCTTATGCTTTGCAGTACTGAGGATTCTCTCCATCCCTCCATCCCTTTTGCCAGAGGCAGAAAGAGAGGAAAATGAGACATCCTGGGCTCTCCTTGCACTACCAAAAATTGTACATAGAGGGCGCAAGCACGCACCTTCTGGCTCATCCTGGTGAGCAGTGCACCCAGATGCTCAGCTGTGTAGAAGAGGTTTGGGAGTGGCTCATCTGGATGGAAGGAGCAGATGGAGGGCAACGACCTAGAGGTGTGATCTTCTTTAGTGAGAAGCCCCTTCAGGGCAGCCCCTGGTGTCCAAGGCTACTGATAGCCAATAGGAATGCCCCTAGTGTATGTCACCCCAGAAAGTCTTACTGGATCAGAATCATCAGGGGATGATTCCCCGACCTCCCTTCTGAATGGTAGATCAGAGTGTCTTTTCTTTTTTGAGGCATGGTATTGCTACATAGTCTAGTTTGGTCTGGAACTTACGATGTACTCCAAGCTGCCCTTAAACTCAAACTCACAATCCTCCTGCCTCAGCTTCTGTAGTAGCTGGTATCATGGACATGTGTCACCATGCCTAGGAATGGGAAAGAATTTAAGCAGTCACATTAGTTGACAAGTCTTCAGGCCTGTGGCAGGTGTGACCTTGAAGGCTTAGCGTGTGTGATCTCGTTTTGATCCCCAATGCCTCTATAAGGAAGGTATGGATGGAGTGTCTTTATAGATGGAATGTCTGAGCTCCAAACCTGTTAAAGGCCAGTTAAGGACCTCACCTAAGGTCACATTACTGACAAGCCACAGGGCTGGGGTTTGAACCCAGGGTCCTCACATCCAATAATCCTCACACTTAGTACATTTGAAACAAGTATATTCTCTATCATTGAACGACAACTCCAGCCCCTCAACATTTCCAAAAACCCATTTCATAACAGTGGGTTTGTTGGTCAGGTGGGGGTGGTACACGCCTTTGGTCCCAGCACTGGGGAGGCAAAGGCAGGCAGATCTCTGTGAGTTCGAGGCCAGCTTGTTCTACAGAGCTAGTTCCAGGACAGCTAGGGCTGTTATACAGAGAAATCCTGTCTCGAAAAAAACCAAAAAAACAAAACAAAACAACAACAACAAAACCCAAAACAAACAAACAAACAAACAAACAAACAAACAAAACCCCCCCAAAAACCAAAAACCAAAACACCAATGGGTTTGTCTCCTTAGGCTTCCTTTATTTTAAAGAGCATATACTATTTTTTTCTAATTATACAAGTAATGCCTCCTAGTGTAAGGAAGCTCAGGGAAGCAGAGGGAGGACAAACTCCTGCCCCGTAATCCTCCCTCTGAACACTCTGAACCCCAGAGTGTGACTGATTGTGCCCACTTTATCTCACAATGCCCAGCATCGTGAGTGCAGCATCCTCTGTGTTGACCTGTACCCTGGTGCCAGGAGGTCTGTGTTTCTTGCTGCCCCCACCAGGCTGGATACTTCCGTTGTTTCCAGTGTTTGATGGGTGTGACCGTGATGTGGTGGACACCTCTGAGCATGCTCCCTCGGGAGGGAGTAGAATAAGAAACGGAGCTGTTACGTCAAAGGGCATGCGTATTTTGAAAAAAAACTTTCTACTGAAGCATAATGTACTTCCATAGCAGTGTACACAGTTTAAGCCCCTGATGAATTCCCACCAATTCAACATACCCTTATAAAGCCAACATCCAGATCCCAAATCAGGCCATGAGTGGGGTTTTAGAAGTTCCAATGGCATGCTTTTCTTTTTCTTTTCTTTTCTTTTTTTTGTTTTTGTTTTGTTTTGTTTTTACGAAGATTCTCAAGATGACACTCTGGCTGGCCTGGAACTCACTATGTATACCAAGTTGGCCTTGAACACAGAGATCTTCTTGCCTCAGCCTCTGAGTGCTGAGATTACAGGCATGTTATGTGATGGAGATCTGGAAAAAGTTACCACACCCAGTAACTTTGTTTTCCTGTTTTGAGATTGCAAGTATGTTGCCCACATTGGTCCTCACACTCCTGAGTTCAAGCAATCCTCCTGCCTCAGCCTCACTAGCAGCTGGGACTGCAGGTCTTCACCATCACACTGAGCTTGGCATGTACATTTTTTTGAAGAATTTTTATTCATCATGTCAAACTCCTTCTAGAAATCCTCTGTGTTGGGCTCCTTTATGTTTTCTTATCTAGGAAGAGCAGAGGGGACAGCAGAACCATCTGGAATCAGACATGAGAGACCCTTTGTGAAGACAGACTCCCTCTCGGGAAGGGGTTGAAGGAGCACCAGGGTCAGTGGTCAGTTTGAATTCTGAACCTTGAGTTCAGGAAGGTTTGAAAGAAATTACTCTATTTAGAACAACAACCTCCTCTTCCTCCTCCTCTTCTTCCTTGTAATCCCAGCACTCAAGAGACTGAGGCAGGAGGATTGCTGTCAATTCCAGGCAAGTCTGGGCAATAGTGAGAGACCCTGTTTCCAAAAACAAAGCAAGAACCAGAAAGATGGCTTAGTAGATAAAGTACTTACCGTGGAAGTTTCCAGAGTTCGCATCCCTAGAACCCATGTGGAAGCTGGTCAGGCATGATCTTCAGGGCAAGCTGGCTAGCCAGATGATCCAGAATTGGCAAGCTCTGGGTTCAGTGAGAGATCCCATCTAAGGAAATAAAGTGGAGAGTGACCAAGGGAGATACTAGGGTTGCACATGCGCATACAAACATGCATGTGCGTTCATTCTATCACACACATGCAACCCTATCTATTCAACATTTTTCTTCAAAAGGGTGCTAACCATTTAAGCCACATTAACAACACGACAGCCCAGAAGACCGGGTAGTAGAGTGTGCACCCTCTAGACAGACGATTCCAGTCCATTCGTTGAAGTAACCGCCTTTGGATCACTGCTTGTGGTTCCTTCCAGAAATTGTTCAGGGAACTATAAAAATTTCCATAATTAGCTAGGCATGACGGTGCACACCTTTAATCCCAGCACTCGGGAGGCAGAGGCAGGTGGATCTCTGTGAGTTTGAGGCCAGCCTGGTCTACAGAGCAAGTTCTAGGACAGCCTGGACTGTTACACAGAGAAACCTTATCTTGGAAAAAAAAAAGCAGTTTTGGTTTTTTGAGACATGATTTCTCTGTGTAGTTTTGGTGCCTGTCTTGGATCTTGCTCTGTAGACCAGGCTGGCCTCAAACTCACAGAGATCTGCCTGGCTCTGCCTCCCGAGTGCTGAGATTAAAGGCGTGTGCCACTGCCACCTGGCCTGCAAAAAAAAATTTTTTTTGCATATTTATTTAAGTTAGTGGGATCCTATTATAGTGAGTTTTTTTTTAAACTTTATTTACTTAGTTATTTTGTGACAGAGTCTCATGTAGCCCAGGCTGGCCCCAATCTCACTATGTAGTTGAAGATGTCTGTGAAGGTCTGATTCCCCTGCCTTTACTTCCTAAGTGATGGGCGTATAGGTATGCACTTTATCTTATTTTATTATTGTTTTGAGACAGGGTCTTACTCTATAGCTTGGCTGGCCTTGTCCTCACAGCTGCCCTTCTGTCTTAGCCTTCCAAGTGATGACATTACAGGCCTAGCTTCACAGTCTCACCATGTAGCTCAGGCTAGCCTCAAACACATGATCCTGTTGCTTCTGGTTTACGTAACTAGACCCCAAGGCCCGGTGCACGCTGTGAAAGCGCTCTGCTGACAAACTACACCCCCAGCTTCTAAAGTGACGGCTTCTGTGGTTTGTTTCAAAGCCATTATCATCTGATTGGTAAAAGTGTTGCCTTATTGTTATTTTAAAATGTTTGTGATGGAATCTGTCACTTCTGTAGCCCACAGCCCTGTGCTATGGCCACTCTCTCGGCAGGCCAGCCGTCCTGAACAGATAGGAGGGAACTGCGCAATCGAAGCATGTGGGAGTCTTGCTCTTGAAGCCCAGTTTTCACAAGTGGCCTCTTGCAGTTGTGTCTGTCATCATCTTGCTTTTCTGAGCTTGTGCAATGGGACATTTGGCTCTGGCACCGAGAGAGGCGTGCAGGGAGGTGACCTGCATTCCCCTAGAGAGCCCTGTCTTTCTCTGCCGCTGTCCTTGTCCTCATCTGGCCCGGGAAGGGAGTAGGGGACTGCTTGATGAGGGTAGACCGAAGCCCCCGAAGAGTAGACAACTTGCTTGAAGTGGAAGAGGGAGATGAGAACCGAGCTGCCCAGCTTAGCCTGCTGCCATCTCGTGCTGTCTGGGTGGGGACAGATGTAGGCTGGCACATTCAGTGCTCCTTCTCTTGGGGGATCTGCTTCCTGAACTTTTTGTGACTGCCCACCCCTGTGCCCTGGGAAGAGCTTGTCTCCTTGTTCAGCCCTCACTGGTATTGACAAGGTCTGAGCTGCCCAGGCAGAGGAGACTACACCGCCCCTTCCTTTCCTCCTGGGGACACAGTGGAGGGGCTGCCGATGACAGGTGTCTTGGTTGTCCTCTGGCCCCAGCCAGCTCTCTAGTTCCATCTACCCAGAAGCCTGGGGGATGGTGGGTGAGTTAGCTGGTGCTCTCTCCCAAAGCTGGGGCCCTGACAAGTCTTATCCCCTAGTATGGTCCTCCAGAAATACCCACAGGCTCCACAAGGGGAAGCTGGACCTTGTGACCTGTGACCCAAAGTGGGCTCTTGAGTATGTGTGTGTGTGTGTGTGTGTGTGTGTGTGTATAGGAGCTGGCCAGGGAGGGATGGAGCCCATCTAGGAGGGCTTTGTACTTGCTTTTTCCCATATCATTACTGTTCTGTCGTGAACCATATGTTGCTTTCAAGGCCTTAGTCTTTCATTCTGTACAATGGGTGCTACATAAATTCTGCATTCCAGTCTCCTTCTCAGTGACTGGTATTTGGCTGAACCAAGCTAGGTGGTTAGATCAGTGCTGGCTTATAGTGATCTCCCAGAAATGGGTGCTATCCTGGCTCTGGCTCAGCAGAGGTGTGGGAGAGTGCTGGACTGTGGTGGGTGGTGGTGGTGGGGCAAAGGGGCTGGGCAGGCTCACATAGTGCTTCCCTTTTCGCTTGGCTCACAATCCTTCCCAGAGAGCTGGTTGGCCTCCTTCTGCCGACCCCACAGAAGAGGAACCAAAAGGGCAGAGTAAGTGGGGGCAGGAAGCTGGAAGGTACTGGGGCAGGGGGCGGGGTCATGGTAGTTGGTAATTATAATGGTTCCCACAGCAGGGTAGGACACTGTACCAAGCATTTCCGTTCATCCATAACATGGTTGGTAGCATCCTTCCCGTATGACAGAGAGGATAACTGAGACCAGAGAGGTTAAGTCAATTAGGTGAGGTCACCCATCTTCAGAGCTTGGGAGCCTGAGGGCTGAGCAGAGGCCAGTGTAGATGTCTCTGGAATGGCTCTTACCTGCCTCCAGGGTAAGGTACTGAAATGAATAGTCACACAGGAGCGTCCCTCTGTCTGTCTGGGTTCTTACCCTGGGGGCTGAAGGGACTCCAGGTTCTTCTAGCCTCTCCAACACTTCTGGATCCAGATATCCTTGAGGAATCCAGGATGCTCCAAGTCCCCTCCTTACCAATGCCCCAGGCTGCTGTTGCTTCTTGGGGGATGTCTGAGTCTTATCAGTGCTCTTTGTGACTGCCAGGAGTCAAACTCAGCAGACAGATTAGCCTAGCCTCAAGCCTGAAATCCACCCTGTTGCTGCCTTAATACTCCGAAGCTGTTTGGGCCTGGGCCCATGTCCTTCTTGGCTCTGGAATACTTGGTATAGGTGACCGCAAACCTCCATGTCTCCATGGACCAGGAAACCCAGTATAAGAACATCCGTCAACTGTGTCTTCTCCAGCAGAAGTGTGATGGGCAGTGTTCACACATGGTCTGTGTGGGTGGTGGGGTGTGCCCAAGCCTGGTGCAACTGTCACACCACCTCTTTCTTTAACGCATACATGAAAGCATGTCGGTGTGTGCTCCAGAGACAGCCTCACCTTCAGCTCCTGCTGACTGATATAAAGTGAGGAGTTTGGAGAGGGTATTCTGCTCTTAGTAGACTCATGTGATACCCACCCCAGCCTTCTCTGGGAACTGTCTGGCTCACCCTGGAGCTTTTGTACCCAGTGAGGTTGCTTGGTGGACTGGAGGAAGTCTCAGACTTGGCCGTGGAAGCAGGCAGAGTGGAAGATGGGCTGTTCGTTGTCTTGCTTGTCAGGCTTTTTCTTAGGACTTTCTCAGTGGTGAGACAGAGGAAGAAAGAGGAGAGAAGAAAGATCCAGTTCACACTGGACCATTGACTTCTGACACAGCTAGACAGGGGCTCAGATGATGCTCTTAAAACTTGATTCCTTTGCCGGGCAGCGGTGGCACACGCCTTTAATCCCAGCACTCAGGAGGCAGAGCCAGGCCGATCTCTGTGAGTTCGAGGCCAGACTGGTCTACAGAGTAAGTTCCAGGACAGGCACCAAAACTACACAGAGAAACCCTGTCTCGAAACAAACAAACAAACAAACCTGTCTAGAAAACAAACAAACCAAAAAAAAAAAAAAAAACAAAAACCAAACAAAACAAAACAAAAACTTTGATTCCTGGGCTGAGGAGATGATTCAGTAGGCAAAGTGCCTGTCTTGCAAATGTGAGGACCCGAGTTCAATCCCTAGCACAGGCAGTGTGCACTTGTAAAAAGCTGGGCATAATGATGTGCACTTGTAATCCCAGCCCTATGGAGACAGAGACAGACTACCCGGGGCAACCTAGCCAGCAAGCTTAGTATAATTGGTGAGCTCCAGGCCAACAAGAGACCCTGTTTCAAAGGAGATGAACAACAGCATTTCCGAGGATGATATCTAAGACCACCCTCTGGCCTCCACGTGTACAGGCACACATGTGCATGCCCATTCACTGGTGTGCTTACATGTACACACCACACACACACACACATACACACACGCACACACACACGCACACGCACATGCATACACACACACTGAGGGATGAGAAAACAAACTTGATCTCTCTCTGTCCATTTTCTCTGCCGTCTTCCTGCAGGTTGGCTTCAGTCTCCTATACTCTTCGTGGTCCTAGCCTCCTGTCCCGTGGTTTAGGACGTGGTGCAGAGAGAGTTGAAGGCATCTGTGGATTGGGTCTTAGGGCCTGCTTAGGTCTTCTGAGCCTGTTGCTGGGGACAGTAGAGTAGACGCTGGGCTGCTCAGGCTCAGACAGGAATCACCCCAACCATGGGGCTGATTGGGCACACATATATTTCTCTCTGAGGGAGATGAAAGGGAAGCAGGGCAGATGGCGCATCCATCCGGGTGTGTTTGGGACCTATCGGGAATCTCCTGGGCATGGGGTGGATGCAGGGATGAGCTGCAGGAGCAGCTTGCTGGAGTAAGCATCCTGTGGGAAGCCTGCAAATTCAGCGAGGTCTGAACTAATCCAGGCTGAATCTTCCTTTCTGGGGCCAGCAAGTGCACATGAGGTACAGCCTGAACCAAGGACATCCAGGTTTCTCTGCTGGGAGCCATAGTGATCTTTGGAGAGGCAGCAAGCTCTGCCTGTAGCTCTGTGGAGAAGGGGTCAGAGGTCATTGGAGGCAACTAGAGAAGCTTCCTGTCCTTCTTCACTGTTTGTCCCTCAGGGTGACCCAACCTGTTGTCTCTGGAGTGATTGTGATCAAAGGGCTGTTATCAGAGGACTTCACTGTGCTCTGTGTCAGTGCTGCTGGTGTGTGACATCACTGTGTCAGCGCTGGCTCCTGTGACTGTGAGTGACCGTGAGGACTATTCCATATTTCCTGCTAGAAAGATGATGAACTTGCTTGCATACAAGTAAGGGCTGTTCTCCTCCCGTCCCTGCCCACGGGAATCAGGGAAGTGCTCCCTGCTTGATCTAGACCCTCAAGTGGGCCCAAGAAGTGAGTGTGTGTGTGTGTGTGTGTACATGTGATGACATATTCCAGGCACATGAGCATTCTGAGTGTATGGATGTGTATGTTCTTGCGTGTATATGAACACCTGTCTACATTCATGAATGTCCATGTGTCTGGATGGGCATCTATAGGTAAATTAGAGGTGTTCACGTATCTCTGTAAACGTCTGTGTTAATCTACGTGCACAGTGCACATGTGAGTGTGCGCTAGTATGTGCCTGATGGTTTGTATGTGAGCATTCTCATGTTCAAGTAGACATGTGTGTCCTTGGCGTATATATGCACATGTCCGTGTGCACATGCCCATGTGTGCTTGCTCTGTGCCCATATGCGTGGATGTATACTTATGTCTGTGTGTGCTGATGTGTGTCAGTTGCCCACGTGTGGGGTTTTTTTTGACTGTGCACTGGGCGTCGAGGAGCAGCAAGTTCCCTGTCTCAGGCACCTTGGAGCTGTCGGGAAGGGTCCTAATCTTCGAGGCTGCCAGCTGGCTTCCCCCTTCCCTCTCAGGCAAGGCTATGGGAATCTTTGGTCCTCCTTTGGTTACCAGGAAGCTGCCGTGTGGGACCAGCTGCCAAATGGGGCTGTGGTGCAATCTGCTGGCTGAGCCCCTTCCGGAGCTGTGGGTTCCTCTGGGTGTGGGGAAGCTGCCCTTTGTGACCTCCCTGCCTACTGTGGTGCCTCCTGGAGTGCAGGACACACCTCCAGGCCCTGCAGCCTCACCCACCGGAAGCTCAACTTGGGGGACAGACGAGGAGGGAGGTGCCCTGCCTGGCGCCCCACCCTACACTGTGGCTGTCACCCTGCCGCTTCTCAGCTCTTTTCTAACAACCCCCCGGGGACTGCTCTGGGACCCGGGGCTACACTGCTGTGACCATGTTTCGCAGGAAGCGCAGCGTCTCCTTTGGGGGCTTTGGATGGTGGGTGACTGAAGGGCCACGGCTGAGATGAGAGCGGACTTGGAGGATGGGTCTTGTTGGGTGGCTAGGCTGCAGGGCTCAGGCTGTGCCTGAGACCTGGGTCTGTGGGGAGCACTTTCAGTGGCCAGGTAGACTTGGAGGATCCTGAGGGGCCATCGGAGGCCAGGCTCTGCCTCACTATCAGAAGCAAGGTCTGCAAGAGATCCAGAAGGTCAGGGTGGTTGCCAGTGTGGGCGTGAGTGTGAGACCACAGTTGAATGGGTATGCCTGTGTTAGTGTGTGCTCCTGCATGTGCATGCATATCTGTGGTTATTCATGTGTATGTGTGTGCATGTGTGGTGTGGCTGTAATCTATGAGGCCGTGTGTGGTATGTGCCTGGCTGGACAGATGTGCCTTTGAGGGTGACCACGTGTGTTTTCTGTTTCAAAGTGAGTACTTTGCTCCTCTGGTGTCCTGTTTGCCCCTGGTGTCATGTTTGCCCCTCTGGGCTGCCACCTCCCTAGGGGTGAGTCGTGAGCGGAGGGGCAGACCCGTCTTCAAGTTCGCCATTCTCGATGACCCACTTTTGCGCCCTTCAGCCCTGCATCCAGCCTTTTGCTTAGCCTCTGAGCCGCCCCCCCCCCAAGCTTCTGTCTGTCTCCCCAGAGGCTGGAAGCAGGGCCTGAAGCCAAAGGCTTGGCTCACCTTACCAGCTGCATGCAGCTCAGCTGAGAGTGCAGCCTAGTGGCTTTCCTGGTCAGTTTCTGTTCAGCGGCTGGGCCCGGGGAATTGTTACACTGAGGGAGGGTGTCTGGGGTCCCGGCTGGAATGATGGCTGGCATTGGGGGGGTGGCAGGAAG
Organism: Peromyscus nudipes; assembly: GCA_902168325.1. NCBI lineage: Eukaryota > Metazoa > Chordata > Mammalia > Rodentia > Cricetidae > Peromyscus > Peromyscus nudipes. The sequence goes on from CABHPH010155722.1 coordinate 17,971, forward strand.
GTTGGGGAGACACAGAAGGGGTGCGAGGAGAGGGGCTTTGTTTCTCTGGTCAGTGACTGGCTCCTCCTGGCTTGCCTCTCTTTCCCCTTTTCTCTCTTGGAGAGCACTTTGCCATCTGTTCTCTTTCAGGAGGGGATTCTGGGCAGTCTGTGTCTGGCAGATGGAGAGTGAAGATAAGAGAGTGTTAGGGTGACAGTGTGGTGCCTGCTCACAGGCCATGCCCAACGCTGGGGGCAGGACTGTTGTCCTGATGGTGGGTCTGGGTTTGACTCATACAGTCGGCTTCCGGCTCTGGGAGGGACTTGTGAAGTTGGACTGGGATCCCTGCGGGCCAGGGCCTAGGTAGTGGGATCTTGTTCTCCCAGACCCGCCTGTGAAGTATGGCACATGCAGAGGGCCTGCCATCAGGAAGCTCGCTTTGCAAGGCTTAGGTCTTAGTCCGTGCTTTAATTTAGCCAGTGTGTGTGTGTGTGTGTGTGTGTGTGTGTGTGCGCGCGTGCCCAGTGAACATATGTGTAGAGATTAAAAAGATACCTGCAAGTGTTGTTCCTTAGCACCGTTCCCTATTAATTTGTTTGTTTACTCAATTTCAAAGTTCCCAGTCTATGCCTCCTCTCCATAGAGATGTGTACCGTCATGGCAGATCAAGTCACCACAGAATCTCTGCTGCTCTAGCGGTTGTCCACTCTCCTGCTCCCTTGTGTACCACACCAGAGCTGGCCCTTGCAGTCTCCCTGACCTTCACCCTGCTGTTCCCTTCCCTGTTTACTCGCTCCGAGCTCTGTTCCCCCTCAGGCAGGCTGTGTCTTGCAAGTCTCTGGGCTCACTTTTCTTTGATCACGAATCCTGCCAAAGCCAGTTGTCACACCACCACCCAACTGGGTTCTGAACCAAATACAGGGAAGACAGCTGGTGCCGTCTTATACGTTTTGGCTAGTTCCCCCCGATTTCTGACTCAGGTACTGTTGCCTTCCTAGGGTGAAGTAGATAGCCGGTCACTAGCTTCCTGGTCTGGGGTAGGTAGGTTCTGTGCCGTTCAGGACAGTGGTGATCTCCAGCAGCCAAGCAGAAGAAGAGCCCACTTATTTGTTTATTTTTGAGACAGGGTCTCTCACTTTGGTACGGTCTTCACTGATTAACCAGACTGGCTGGCCAGAGAGCCCTGGAGCGTCTCTCTTCTCTACCTCCCCAGCCTTGGGCTTAATAGTGTGTGCCCCCACCCTTGGCTTTTTTTTAAATGTGCCTTCTGGGGCTTTAATTTTTTATTTTTTAAAGATTTATTTATTTTTATGTGTATTGGTGTTTTGCCTTCATGTATGTCTGTGTGAAGATGCCGGATCCCCCAGAACTGGAGTTATAGACAACTGTGAGCTGCCATGTAGGTGCTGGGAATTGAACTCGGGTCCTTTGGAAGAACAGCCAGTGCTTGTAACTGCTGAGCCATCTTTCCAGCCCCATGGGGCTTTAATTAAGGTCTTCAGCTTACAAAGCAGGCACTTTACTGACTGAACTCTCTTCACAGTCCTTAGTGTTTTTATCTATTTATTTTTGTCTAGCCCCAACTATCAGGTCCAGAGCCTCCAAGGAAAACTGGCAGATGGTTTAAACCTGGTCAGGCGAGGTAGAGGACATGAGTGTGTCAAAGGAAGCAGTGAGGGAGTGACCTAGTACGTCCAAGGGACTCTATGTGCTAGCCACATTGTCCACTCAACTGGGTTACAGGATGACAAGCCATCCTCTCTCTTACTTACCATGGGAGTATGGACCCCTGGCACATCAGACATGCTCAGCAGATGCTAGTGGGATGACTAGGGTATTTCTGATACATTGATGGGTTGAGACCCATTGAGTCTGTTGGGGTGTCAAGGACTTCTCGTATGGTTGAAAGTCAGGAAAGAGGGCTGGATTGCAGTGTAGCAATCATTTGGGCACAACTCTCGGCTAGGAGGTCATGCACAGATGGTTGGGGCTACAGAATCCTGGAGCCCAGGTCCTCCCAGACTGTGAAGATGATCTCAGCTGGCATTTCAAAGGCTCTGTTGTTGTCAAGGTAGAGAGACATGGTATCAAGGCAGACATGATGAAGTTAATAGGATGCTTAACGGGAGAGAGGAGCTGGGGACTTGGCATCCTGAAAGGGACAGCCCTAGTCCCATAGCCCTGCCCAAACCATAAGCTTCCAGGGCCACAGTCTAGCATGGGAACCCTGGTGGGAAGGCTGCTGGGTGGGAGAGATGTGGGCTCAGGGACCAGCAAAGTCTGCTGTGGTGAGGAGTCCCATCTGACCAGGCACAGGTTAGGAGGGCACACTTGAGGGATTTTGAGCTGCCTCCACCTCAGCTACAGGGGAGCTCTGAGAGCATGTGCTTTCCCTGGGTCTCTCTGGGCCTCGCTTTCCCCATGTGTCAATGGGGACCCCCTGCCATTGCACAGGACGGGTAGAAGAATTAAGAGAGTCCTTGAGAAGGTATAGGATATATGGGCTTGTGGTCATGGGTCACCACCATTGGGTAGCTCTGGCTATGAGCAGAGCGAGGGGTTCTGACTACTGGATCGATATGGGGCTCTGTTGGGTTCCGTGGGAGGGGAGGAGGGTCTGCCTTCAGGATGGAAACCTAAGGAAAGAGCCTGGGTAAGGCCTGAGGAAGAGACTGAGCGGGACATAGACCACACGCCCTGGGTGTGTAGCTGGCTCTGTCCTTAGAGAGAGGGGATCCTGTTCTCTGTTGGGGGGCTCAGCACAGCTCAGAGCTTAATGCCAACCGGGTGTTTCTGGGCAGCTATGCCCTCGCTGTGTGGACCCCTCTCCTTTCCGCCCTCTTTTTCCTGAGCGTCTGCCTGTGGGAAGGAACTGAGCTGGCTGGCTGGGCCTGAATGAACTTTCAGGGTGCCAAACATCTTAGAGAGGTGGTGGTGAGTTCACTGACGCTGATGGTGGAGACACCAAGAGTGACGGTGACACCCAGGTGACCATGATAGTGATGGGGATGCTCAGGTGACCATGATAGTGATGGGGATGCCCAGGCGACCGTGACAGTGATGGGGATGCTCAGGTGACATGCGTAGTGACCGTGGTGGCATTGAAGGTGGTGGTGGTGGCGGCGGCTCTGGGGTGACACTGATGTCAATGGTGACACAAAGGCTGGTCATGATGGTGACATGGGTGGGATGGTCACAACACGGACTGTGCTGGTGACATGGGTGCTGGTGACACTATGGGGGGAGTGGTGACCCTGGCTGTGGTGGTGACAGTGGGCAATGACGATGCGGTGGGTGGTAGTGACGTTGGTGTGGTGGTGGCGCCAGTGGTGATGACACTGTTAGTGATAATGGGGGCACTGGTTGTGATGTGACAGTGGGTAGTGATGACGCTATTGGGGCGGTGGTGGTGACGTTGGTGTGATGGTGACACGGGAAGCAATGGCTTTGCCAGCGGTGGTGGTGACGGTTGTGATGGGGACACAGGTGTTGATGACACTGTTGGTGATGGAGACACTGGTGTGACGTGACAGCGGGCAGTGATGGCGTGTGGCGACACCGGCTGTGAGAGAGTGCCACAGGTGGTGGTGGTGGTCATTAGTGAGTGGGGGTGGCACTCGTCCCGATGGTGACGTGGGCGAAGTGACCTGTAATCCGTTGAAGACAGGGAGAACACGGCCCGCTGTTCCTCCGATGGGGAAAGGAACCTCCCTTCCCAGCCAGAAGGGCCGGCATATGTGGGGGTAAAAATAGAACCTCACACACTGCCTCCTTTGCCAGAGAAGGCGGTGCAGGCAGGGGCGGGGAGCGCCGTGTGTCTGCAGCGAAGGTGCTCTTCCCGGCTCCCGGTTTGAACCAGCCTGCCGCTCTCCTTGGAGTCTGCTGTTGGCTTCTGTCCCAGGGGTGGGACCTGCCTGATGGACGAGCATCTCTCTCTCTTTTTTTTTTTTGGTATTTCAAGACAGGGTTTCTCTGTGTAGATTTGCGCCTTTCCTGGAGCTCACTTGGTAGCCAGGCTGGCCTCGAACTCACAGAGATCCGCCTGCCCCTGCCTCCCAAGTGCCACCACCGCCCGACTATGGATGAGCATCTCATGGAGCAGGAGAGTCCCTGTGGCTTGTACAAGGAGGTGCTTGTATCTCCTGTGGCATATACGCAGAACGCTGAAGGCGCTAGAGCAACGTTTCTCAACCTGTGGATTGGGGTCCCTTTGGCAAACCCCCGTCTCCAAAAATATTGACATTACAATTCGTAACAGTAGCAAAATTATAGTTACGAAGTACCAACAGAAGTAATTGTATAGTTTGGGGGTCACCACACCCTGAGGAACTGTATTAAAGGGTCGCAGCATTAGGAAGGTTGAGAACCACTGCTCTAGAGTCAGACCCAGCCAGAGTTCACCCCTAGGAAGCTTAGTTTCAATCTCTAAAACGCCGGGAGGCCTAGTACCTTTCTGTTCCAGTTTCATTTCTGCTGCTGTGACAGAAACCTAACAAAAGAGACTGTAAGGGAAAAAGGGTCACTGAGACAAGTGCTTGGTACTGCACACAGTCAAGAAGCATAGCTGGAACCATGGAACCATGGAGGATGCTGCTGGCTGGCTGGCTGGCAGGCTTAGGCACACACGCACACACACACACATGCACACACACATAGAAAGTCATTTTATTCTTTTTTGTTTTATTATGTTTGATTATATGTATGCATCTGTGTGGGGGTATATACATATGAATGCAGGTGCCCACAGAAGCTAAGAGTGTTAGATGTTTCTGGAGCTGGAGGTGCAGGTGGTCGTGACCCCCGAATGTATGGGTGCTGGGAATTGAACTTGGGTCCTCCTAAAGAACAATACGTGTGTTTAACTGCTAAGCCAGCTTTCCAGTTCTCAGCTAACTTTCTCATACAGTTCAGGACTACCTGTTTAGGGAATGGTGCTGCCCACAGTAGACTGGGGCCTCCTCTATCAATTATCTGTCAAGACAATCTCCATGTTCACAGGCCACTCTGATCTAGGTAATTCCTCAACTGAGATTCTCTTTCTAGATAGTTTTCAATTGTGTCAGGTTGGCAGTTAAAGCCACCCAGGAAAGCTTCCAGTAGGGGTATGTGTGGCTCAACCCTTGTGGAACTCAGATTTCCCTTCCTGGGCTGGAGGAAAAATTGCCTTGTAGCAGCTGGGCAGTGGTGGCACACGCCTTTAATCACAGCACTTGGGAGGCAGAGGCAAGTGGATCTCTGTGAGTTCGAGGCCAGCCTGGTCTACAGAATGAGATCCAGGACAGGCATCAAAACTACACAGAGAAACCCTGTCTCGAAAAACAAAATGAAACAAAACAAAAAAATTGCCTTGTAGCAGCTTTCCCTGTAGACAGATGCAGAAGGGAGCCTCATCCCCACACTGACTGAAGCCCTTGCTTTTCTCTTGGCAGGATCGACAAGACCATGTTGGCGGGTCTGAAGGTCAAGTGAGTAGCTCTTTTCAATTCTTTAGAGGTCAGCAATGACAACGGACTGGAGCTCCATGCACCCTGGGCCTTGGTCTGCCCATGTTGTGTGTGACAGTTGATGCTATGGACCGTCAGATTCCGGTTGGCTGAAGGGCCTCTGTACTGGAAGAGACTGGATGGGCCTCTTGAGTGGGTGTCCAGAGAGAGGCAGAGGCATGAGGGATAGCAGCAGGAACAAGTGTGGTGGGAATGTGACTGGTGGGCATGACTTTCCCAGGCTTCACACTTATTGGAAGAAAGATGTATTTTCTATTATTTAAATTTTTATGTGAAGCCTCAATGCCGAGAGAGCATCTCTCTGACATTTTCCATCTATTTGTAAAACTATAACACATTGTCCGAGGACCTCTTTTTAAAATTATTACTGTTTCACTCTGTGTACATGGGTGTGTTGCCCGCATGCTGTCTGTGCACCATGTGTGTGCCTGTTGCCTGCATAGGCGAAGAGTTCCCAGGCACTGGAGTTGTGGACAGCTGTGCGCCATCATGTGGGTGCTGGGAATCAAACCCGGGTCCTCTAAACCACTGAACTATCTCTCTAGTCCCTAGAATCTCTCTCTCTCTCCTTTTTAAAGATTTATTTATTTAATGTACATTGGGGTTTTGCCTGCATGTATGTCTGTAGGAGGGTGTCAGATCCCCTGGAACTGGAGTTACAAACAGTTGTGAACTGCCACGTGGGTGCTGGGAATTGAACCCGGGTCCTTTGGTAGAGCAGCCAGTGCTCTTAACCGCTGAGCTATCTCTACCTCCTCCCGCTCCCAGAACCTCAAAACAACCTTGGTATGTGTGTGGGATCAGCTGGTCATTGAGTCATCTGTTACTGAGGGGTCACCCTGCTGCGCCCAGGCTGGGGCTCTCTGAGGCTTCATACCTCAAATCTCAGGCCTGGGAACTGTAGGCTTAGGTCCGACACGACACATGGTTGCTGGTCTCTGTGGGAAGGGTGAGCAGAGGCCCCTTTGTCTTGAAACTGCTGTCTTCCCTCCCTCACCCCTTCATTGTCTTCCCCTTTCTGTTCTGTAAACTCTTTGGTCATTATCATTAAGCCTTCTCTCTTGACACTTAGCCAACTTGAAGAACTTTACATGTGCACGCCTCTCTTGGGCCCGCTCCAGCTGAATGAATTGGAAAGGTGGAAAATTCTAGAAGGAAAAAAGAAAAAGCTTTGATAATTACTGAAGATATTTTTCTGCCACATGTGAACGAAAATTAGTTTGTGCACGAAAATTTGTGCAAGGGTTCAGTGGGCATGTGCAAAGCCCTGGCTGGGTTCATTTAGCAGAACACACACACACACACACACACACACACACACACACGCACACACACACACACACACTCTCTTTTTAAAGGTGGCTCCTCTGTTCGTCCCTGCTCCAAATCAGCAGAAGCGAGTCTTCTGGTTGCCAGTGTTGACTTTCCTGGGTACAGGTGCCAGGGCCCAAACAGTCAGACTTGAGGATTGGCATGCAAGGGGGCCAGAATAGAAGGTCTTCCTTCCACTCAGCCGAAAGATGAGGGATTGGGGAGGAGGGGATGGTGAGCAGGGCTGGAAGGAAGGTTTTAGCCTCTCCACAGAGCTGAGGCCAGAAATGCCCGTGGAACATCCTTGGTTTCTAAAGCTGCTCTCAAACTGGGTGAGGGGGCCGTTGTCTAGCATGGTGTGTGCACCAGTGTGGCCCAGTTTGGGGCAGGTTTGGGACACCGAACTCTTCAGTTTCATTTCCTTTTGTTTTGTTTTGTTTTGTTTGTGGTGCTAGGAATTAAACCCAGGAACTTGTGTGTGCTAGGCAAGTGCTCTCCCGCTGAGCTCTATCCAGTGCTCTTTTTAAATTTATTTTGTCTGTGTGTGTGTGTGTGTGTGTGTGTGTGTGTGTGTCACATGCCATGGCACTTGTGTGACCGTCAGAGGACAACTTGCTGCAGCCAGTTCTCTCCTTTCACCATGCGGGTTCCAGGGATTAGGCTTGGCAGCAAGTGCCTTTACCCATGAGCCATCTCAACGGCCCTGTTTTTACTTTAAAAGATATTTTTAATTGTGTGTGTGTGTGTGTGTGTGTGTGTGTGTGTGTACACATGTGCAGAGTCCAGAAGAAGGCATAGGATCTCCTGGCACTGGAGTTACAAGTGGTTGTGAGCTGCCCATTGTGGGTGCTGGGAATCGAACCCAGGTCCTCCAGAAGGGCTCTTATCCATTGTGCCATCTCTCCACCTTGTTCTTTTTACTTTTTAAAATGTGACACAGTGTCTCATAAAGTTGTCCAGATTGGCCTTGTATTGCATTAACTTTTCCTGGGGAGTTGTGAACAAGAGATCCGTTCACCCCAGGTAGGGCATCAGTGACAGACCAAAGAAATGACTTCCTGCATGTGTCGTTTGGTGAGCCAGTGAACTGAGTTGGGGTGACTCACAGGAGCATGGCTGAGGGGCTTCCTACAAGAGTGTGGACAACTTACTGGTCACCATGCCACCTAAGAAAGGTCCTCCCTCCCTAGCGACTACTGTTAAGCTGCTTGTTTTCCCTGGGGGGAAGGGCTTGTAAGAGATTTCACATACTGGTAAACCCTTCACTACCTCCTGCTCCCTCGCTCCCCTTTATGAAGGAGCACTTCTTAGCTCAGTCTTGTGTCTCATGTGGATACTCAGAGATGCTATGGTAGCAATGGCCGTGCCTGGAGGACAGAGAGAACAACACCTTGAGTCTGTAATCTTCCTGGCTCCACCTCTCCAGCAGCTGGGATAACTTTTGGTGACATGTCTGACCTTTCCAGAGCTTCCCAGGGGGGTATCTGCATATTGAATGAGGTGTGAGGTGTTAGGCTGGGTTGCTGAGGGACATGGAGTAGAGATGTGTTTTTTGGGGGGCTGCCTTGAGCCATCTAGTGCAACTACAACAGTGGTTTATAGAGGCTGTTTGTTTGCAGCAGAACTATTTGTAACCTGTAAAGGAGCAGGGTTTAGAGTGGTATGAAGAGCTGGGGGGATGGACCAGTGCTGAGAGTTGGGTCTCAGTTGGGTCTATGAATATCTGGGGGACATAGTGCAGGCATGGGGGACATGGAGTTGAGATGGTGATGTCCTGCAAGGTGAAAGACTAAATTTCTAGCTTTAAGATCTGTTGACTCCAGGAAGCAAACACTTTAAACTGGATATAGTGGCACATACCTGTAATCCCATCACTTAGGAGGGAGAGGCTGGAAGATCTGGAGTTGAGGGGAAGCGCTAGAGCTCAAGGTCATCCTTGGCTATTGCCCTGGATACAGGAGGCCCTGCCTCAAAAAAGAAAAAGAGCAACAAAAGAAAACCTTTGGTGTGCAGTCTGGTGAGGCTAAAGATGGGAAACGATACCTCCAGCATGCCTTAGGGAACCCAAGAGAAGCTCAGAGGGGTTGAACCACATGCTGGAGATCCATGGACGTTCGAGTAGAATCTTGAAAGGGAAGAACAAAGTTGGGGGCTGGAGGGATGGCTCAGCAGTTAAGAGCACCAGCTGCTCCTCCAGAGGACTGGGGTTCAATTCCCAGCACTCACATGGCAGCTCACAACTATCTGTAACTCCTGTTTCAGGGGATCTGATAGCCTCACACAGATATATATTCAGGCAAAACACCAATGTACATAAAATACAAATAAATTATATATATATATATTTAAAAAGGAGCAAAGTTGGAAGATTGAACTTCTGATATTAAAATTTACCACAAAACTATCGGTGGCATGGTATTGTCATAAATTTAGTACCATAGATCAATGGAATGGAATTCAGAGTTCAGAAATAAACCTTTACATATATGGTCAGGTGACACTCCCCCCCC
>CABHPH010155722.1:27374-39436 GCA_902168325.1 Peromyscus nudipes
AGCTTTGGGGCCTGTCCTGGAACTCCCTCTGTAGACCAGGCTGGCCTTGAACTCACAGAGATCCACCTGCCTTTGCCTCTTGAGTGCTGGGATTAAAGGCATACCCCATTGTGGCCTGGGGATTTATTTTATTTTATTTTATATCTATGAGTGTTTTGCCTGCATAAGTGTATGTGTGTTATGTATATGCCTGGTTCCTGCAGAGGCCAGAAGAAGGCATTGAATTCCTCGGAACTGGAATTACAGATAGTTGTGAGCCATGATGTGGGTGCTGGGAACTGAACCTGGGTCCTTTGCTAGAGCAACAAGTGCTCTTAACCATAAAGTCACCTCTTCAGCCCCTAATAATGAAAAATTTAAAAAGGAAATCACAATGAGATATTACTGCATGTTCCCTACAACGGCAATTATCTTCATCACCATCATCATCGAATACAATAATGACCGGAATTTTCATAGCAGAGATATAAAATGGAGCAGCTGCTTTGGGTAATAGTCTAACAGTTCCTTAGGTGAAAGCATAGAGTCCCGTCCAATAATCAGTCCTCTCAGACACACATTGAAGGAAAATGAAAACATGGTTGTGTAAAACCCTGCACACTCATGTTCATGGCAGCACTGTTAATGATAACCCCAAGTGGAGACCCCAGCGTGTGACTAGGCAAAAGGTGGTATATCCATAAATGGAATAGGATGGAATAAAAGCAAGTTACATAAAAGGAGCCAGACACTGAAAACCACTTCTTACACCCTTCCACCTACATGATAAGTCCGGGGAAACTGAGTAAGTTAATTCTTTCTGAGGGCTTGGGGGTCTGTTGGGAGAGGCGGAGGTAGAGTGAAATTGAAGAGATCCTAGGCTTCTGGACTGTGAATGGGTAGTGTGAGGAAGACCGTGGTGATGGTGACGCAAGTCTGTGACTGTCCTGAAGACACTGGCTTGCACTTAAAGTGGCATATAGAGTTTGCCTCAATAAAGCTTACTTTTCATTTTGAGACAGGGTTCTTATGAGTCCAGTCAGGCCTCAAGCTCCGTTTGTAGCCAGAGCTGGCCTTGAACTCCTGATCCTCTTGCCTTCACCTCCCAAGTGCTGGGATTACAGGCATGTGCCGTATGCCCTGCTTTATCAATAACGCATTTAAAAAAAGAGAACCTAGTTAGCCCAGCCCTTGTCAGTTTATAGCCATGCTCCAATCAGCTTGGATGAGTGATAGCTACTTCCCTAGGTGGGGGCTTGTTTGTTCTCAGAGAAGAAAGACAGGTAGACACCACAAGAGGTCATATCCAGTCCCTAAATTGGGACTAAATGATCTGGTCTCATTGTTCTCTTCCTTTAGTTGGCAGTGGGGGCCTACTGGATTCTGAAGATATGTTTTAGGCTGTGGTTCTGCTTCTTGGCAGGTCAGTTGAGCAGCCAAATTCATGCTGCAGGGGCTCCTCCAGGGTCTAAGACTTTCTGCTTCTGCCTCTGCTGCTGAAGCATCTTCCCTCTCTGATATGCAGCAGACACTCCTGGCCTGTGGCCTGTGTTCCTTGATTTCCTCTGCTCACTCCCCAGGGACCTGGTGTCATTGACACAAAGATAGTCCTGGAGGTGTCCCTGAGGCATGTAGTTCTGAAGATCAGGTCTGCCCCATCAGCACTGAGCACTGAGATTTTATCACCTGTGGTCCAGAGGCTCTGTAGCCACCAGGTGGAGAAGGGACCATTGCTTTTGGCATCTGAGAGACAGGAAGATAGACACTTGGAGAGGTTGGGAATCTTGTTCAAGGTCATCAGCAAGAAAGGCATGAAGGTGGAGTTTGAATCCAGGTTTGTATTTTGTTCCATGAGGATAGAGCTGAGTGTTCTCAGCCCACATCTCCTGATCAGGGGTCTACCTTACAGTGCTGACCTCCTGGTACCCACCTCCCTGCTGGATGCCCAGACTGAGAGGAGTCTATGATGCCTGCATGAGGAGGGCCCCCAGAGGCAAGGACTTAACCATAGTTGGAGATACAAGGAATATGGGGCCACACAGGAACATGGAGAGGGTGTGGCAGTAGTACCATGCAGGAGAAACAGGCTTGAATTGTGTGTTGGCAGGCCCAGGTTCTATACCCAGGCTAACAAATGGGCAAGTCACTAACTTCTCTGGGTTTGTAAGAAGGGAGAGCAGGATCAGCGAATGGCCTGCTTCTCTCTATCTGTACAGCCTGCTCCTATCTAGCTTTCATATGCTAGCCACATGAGTGGCTTATGCCCTTTCTTTTCTGTCAGTCCTGGGGATCAAACCCAGGACCTTGTACATGCAGGACAAGTTCTCAGCCATTAAGTCACATTCCAGTTTTGGCTTATGTCTTCTTGTATTTTTGGGGGAGGGGTGCAGGGGAGGACCAGAATGATGGCAGGTGCTCCCTGCTGAGCAAGTAAATGTGCACGTTCTAAAGGCTGCAGCCTTCATCTCTGGATCCCCAAGACTGGACATTGGGCAGGCACAAAAGGAGGTTCTCAGTATAGGTTCACTGAATGATGAAATTGTGGGTCATATGCTTAGCCCATCACAAGGAAATAGGATCCAAGATGGAAATAAAAGGCTGAGGCAGGGGGAGGGATACAGGTGGAGGGGAGACAGAGGCAGGCAGAGGGATGCAGGTGGAGGGGAGGCAGAGGTAGGTGAAGGGATGCAGGTGGAGGGGAGGTAGAGGCAGATGGAGGGGATGTAGATGGAGGGGTGCAGGTGGAGGAGGAGACACAGAAGTAGGAGAATGGGTACAGGTAAGGTGGTAGCATGTAGGAGTTCCCTATCTTTGGCCTGCTCTGGGAGCTAGTTTGGGACAAAGGTACAGTAACTGAATCATAGTCAACTCAGTTTCTCCCAGAGGAAGTACCAAGAAGGAGCCCCTCCACCCTGTGTGTGTGTGTCTATCTGTCTGCCTGCCTGTCTGTCTGTCTGATGCATAGCTCCAGTCACCTGAGATGACTGCTGTGCCTAGGAACAGCCACAGGGACCAAATGAACATGAGTGTGGCTCAGGATAGATCATCTCCATTGCTGGGAAATATCATGTCCAAATGCCCAAATCTGAGTCTAGGAGGAAAAAGAACCTGATTAATGGCCAGCAGTTAAGAGCACTGACTGTTCTTTCAGAAGACTCTATTTTAGTTCCCAGCATCCACATGGTGATTCACAGCTGTCCTTAACTCTAGTTCCAGGGCATCCAATGCCCTCTTTTGGCCTCCTCAGGCACCGGACACATGGAATGTACATATATACATGCAGCAACACATATTTTTACATATAGAATAAAAATAAATTAATCTTAAAAAAAAAGAGGACCCACCTGTTTCATTGATGGCTCATTCTTGGCCCCTAGAAATGAGACCTCTGGCAGGCAGAAAGCATGTGATGAGCTGAGTGCAAATTTGTCCTTGGATTTCTCCCTCAAGGGAGGGAAGGAGAGGTCTGACTTGGGACGGGTATGCTGTGGTTTGACCGTAGGCCGCCATTGTTATTCTGAGTTGATGATTTAAGCAGCTAAGGGTTCAAATTCTATTAGAAACAAGGTGGTCATAAGTGGGAACAGCTGTGTGTCAATGCAGCTCCCCCTGGCCACCAGCATCCCCGAGAGCAGCCACTACAGACACCGTGCAGGACAGAGCACACCCTTCACCTGCCCCTCCCCGCCTTTTTTTGGGAGACAGGGTCCCACCATGCAGCCCTGGCTGGCCTGAAACTTACTATGTAGACCAAGCTGGCTTGAGATCACAGATCTGCCTGTCTCTGCCTCCTGAGTGCTGGGATTAAAGGTGTGCCCCATCACACCCAGTCTGTAAGAGCAATACACAATCTAGGTGATTATCTCTGCAGCGTCTGCTTTCTTGGTGTCAGCCAGTCACGATATCAGCTAGCGGACTCAGGGCTCAATTTCCTGGGTACCGGTGTGTGTTTCCAGGCTTTCCAGAGAGCCCATTTCTCTGTGGTCGACCAATGATCCCTACTTAATGGCTCTTTTCTTTGTTCAAGGGCCATGACATGCGGTTCATTTCTCCACTGGCTGGCAGATCTTTATTGTGGATCGCAAGAGTCTTTAGGTCACCACAAAGATGTTCTAGAACTTTCTGCAGTTGACTCATCCTAGCTCCAGTCCTACACACCTGGAGCATCTGCCGAGTTTCTTGGACTTGTCAAAGACACGGGGAGCTCGATGTTTTGTGGGGAGAAGATTGAGTCAGTTCAACCAGCATCTATTGGGCATCTACATTCCAAATCCACTGCCAGGCCAGGGATAGTGAGAGGACAAGAACGGGTGGGAAGGCGGTCTGCTCTTGGTAGCTTTCAGCCCCATAGGGACAGTGCACACAGTTGCCATGGGATGTAACAAGGGTTTCCACTTGTGCTCCCCTTCTGGAGACCTGGGCATGGCCTAGGGTGTCTCTAAGGGTGTGTGAGGTCAGTGGTCCAGCGGGGGAAGAGAGGCTTGGTGCTGCATCACTGCATCACTGCATCGTGAAGGCACCACCGAGGTGTGAGGTAGCGTGGGTGAGAGGACCTGGGAGCTGTTGTTCTTGCTAGACAGGAGATGGGCTGGGAGGGGCTGGGTTGGGCTGCCGGTAGGAGTGTGGTTGGGCTGTGGGAGGGCTTGGGCAGAATGAGAGGGCATTCAGAAGGGGTGAGAGTGGTCAGGTTCAGATACTTTGTGGGCTGCAGACCAGAGTGAGATGGTAGGACTGGAGAGAGTGAGCCCTGGGTGGATGTGGGTCCCCTTTGTGGAGATGGGGAGCTCAGTAATTGGGTCAGTTCAGGGAGGCAGTAAGGTTCTGAGTATAAAACCTCTCTTCTCTTTCTGTTCTTTATCCTGTGTTGTTTAGGGTCCTGGGCCTTATACATGCCAGTTAGTAGAAAGGACTAGAGAAGGAGAGTGTGGAGGGCTGGGGAGCGGGTGTGTCACAGGGAGGCAAAGGGCAGTGTGCCCTGCAGGCACAATGGGGTTATATTGGCTCTGGCCCCCCACCTAACTCAACTCCTGGTGTACCTTCAGTGGGTGAGCTCCAGGTGAGCTCCTTGTGCCTGGCAGCTGGTGCCCTGAGCTTTCAGGGAACCATAGAGGAGCTTGTCTGATTCTATGCTCAGTGTTAGAACCTGGGTCACTGATTTTTTTCAGGATGGGCCCCATGCCTGGATAGTGCTGGTGTGTTTATGGTGTGTGTGTGTGTGTGTGTGTGTGTTACAAGTGGACACAAGCTTAGAGGGCCTATGTGGGTGCCTGTGTGGTGCCTTTTTTGGCTTTAGCAAGTTCCTATGGTAACCATGAACAAGACTGTTTTGGGATCTGAGTCTGGGGCGGTGTGAGTGGCTACCAGGCGGATGCTTAGCTGGCATTTGGGCTGTGTCCTGATTTCATTGCCGGGCACTGGGGATGTACCTGGAGGTGCCATTTGCTAGGTGGCAAATTCTGCAAACTACAGGGACCTATGTGTTCCTAGTATCACCCTGACTGGTTCCCACCATGCCCAGGAAGCTCTGGTGAGTCCATGTTCTGAATTATGGGTAGATGAACAGCTTTTAGATTCGACCAGGGCTGGTGAATGTCTACTGATGGGCATTAGGTTCTGGGGACTGGAGCTCTTCTGAGGGGGGTGTGGGACAGCAAAGAAAGGCTCAGCTTATCCCTGGATCCCAGTGAGGGTGTCTTCCATGTGGCTGGTGGAGCCATGGAGTGGAATGGGTATAGTAACTGTGTTAGTGAGGGAGGTGAGGGTGGGGGTGCAGGAGGGTGGGATGGGTGGCCTGACAGTCTGGGCTCAACTCTCCCTGCATCCTCCTTTACCCTGATTACGTTCTGGAAGCCTTGTGTATGCGGCTTGGAGTTCTTGACAGGTCTCTCAGGCCCTCAGCTCTGCCCAGGCCTGATGGGAGGCTCTGGATCCTATGGGAAGAGCAGGAAGGAGGTAGACATTCTGTGGTTTGTCTGGACTATCTGGGCCTCCCTGGGAGTTCTGGGAGGAGAAAGGAGCCATCAGGAGAGACCCTAGATCTGCAGGGTCTTGGAGGCTGAGGGCTTGGAGCAAACAAGATAAACTAGCCATGAATTCCCTCTACTTCTGAAGCTGGTTCCTTAGCTTAAGCTTGGTTGTCTCCAAAGTCGGGGAGCTCATTACCTTTTAAGGGTGCCTAGTTTAGTAGAATATAGTTCTGCTTGCTCACTGCTCTCCATCATTTTCATTTTGAATCTCTGAAACTGCCGTTGCATAACCCAATCATATCCGTCCTCCTCCTCAACAAAGCCAATCCCCTGTTCTGAGAGCTTCCCAGTGCTCAGAAGGCTCCCTTTGTGGCTTACCTCTTCCCCTCTCCAGGCTGACCAGCCTGGACCCTTCACTGTATAAGGATTCTCAGTGCCTGTCCTGGGCTTTGTTTGAAGTTTTCTAGGTGGCCTGCATGAGCCCCGCAGATATGAGGCAGGAGCTTGCTAAGTTGCCCAGACTGGCCTTGAACTTGAGATCCCCTTGTTGCAGCCTCTGGAGAGGATGGGGCTACAGGCCTTGCTCACCTTACTATTATTACAGGAGCTGCTTTACAGCCACTGGAGATCTGGAGTTTGGGCAAAGCCTTGACAACTAACTTAAGAGCTAAGAAAGCAGCTGGACAGGCCCTGGCGTACCTGTGGGTGACCTTGGCCCTGATGTGCCATCGAGTCTCTGCCTTCACTTCTCTGTGGCTGATTCCCCAGTCCCTATCCTCAGGTCCCCTTTCCACTTTACAGCTCTTGCCCCCTCACTGGCTGCCTGATCATTTCCGGCTCTGTTCCCAGACTGGCTCCCTCCAATTAACCTTTTCTCTCTTTCATATCTAATGCTTCCTCTCTCTGGGCTGAGAAACCTCTGACTCATGGAGGGCCGGTCCTCCTGCCTCCTAGTTCAGGCCTATTATCTCCTGCCCAGACAGCAATGGAAGCTCCGGAGTTAATCTCCTCCTCCTTGTCTCTGCCAGTGTGACTAAGTCTTCATTTCAAAAGCCACTCTAACTGCCCTGCTCTGGGGAGTCAGATGCAAATACACATGTAGACTCTGTTAGTGCTGACCCCACATGGGCTTGTCCCCAGGAGCTGTCGTGGGGTCAGCCCCCATCTCTGATGATGGGGCTGGTAGTCACGATTGTGCGGGGCTTGTGGGGACTTCTCTTTTTGGAATGCTCACCAACTATCTTAGATCCACAACCAATAGTAAGATCCTTGCTTTATTTTTGCAAGGCCATGGTCTCCAGATGTCTGTGCATCTGGCAACCATAAAGAATTCAGAGCTCCTTCAATAAACAGCATTCGGCATTAAAAAAAAATGTATATGCGCAACTAAAATCATTTAAAAAAAAAAAAAGGGAAGTCGGAGCAACAGCCAGGTGTAGTGGTATGAGCCTGTAATCCCAGCACTCAGAGGCTGAAGCAGGGGGATCTCAAGTTCAAGGCTAGCCTGGGTTACAAAGCAAGGCCCAGTCTCTGGGGCGGTGGGGGGAGGGGAGGAGGACAACAAAACAATAACAATAAAATCAACGTCAATGAAATCAGAGGACCGGGTGGAACTTGGCATTTGCACCTTTTCAAGACTCCCGAGTGACATCGGTGGCAGTGAAGTTTGAGAACCGCCATCTCCAGGAACAGACAAGCATGATGGTAGCCAGTGGGTCAGGTGGGGCGAGAGGTTCATGTGGACTCTGGATGGTCTCTGTGGGGGTCTGTCCTGGCCCGTGTAGGATGTCTAACAGAATCTCTGACCTCTACCCACCTATTGCCAATAACCCACCCCCAGCTGTGACAAAGAAAACTATCTCCAGATTTTGCTGAACTTCTTTGGTCATGGCATGCCATCCATAAGCATTCTCAATGTGTACAGAAGAGGAGGTACCAACCAGTGGGTTACACTGTGGCCATTGGAGACACACAGTTGCTGTTTAAATCCTGTCTCTACCTGCTGGAAGACTTGAGGCAAGTTAGTTATCTCACCTCTGGTTTTGTTTTCTTGCAAATACACCTCCACCCTTTCTTTCCTGGATTAGCTGACACTTCTGGTACACCCAGGGCTCCCTTCCTCAGCATCCTGGAGCAGGAAGGATCTCACTGGTTAGGGTCACAGTGAGTGCTGCTTCTGCTGTGGCTGTGATATGGCTTCTGCCTGTGCCCTTCTCTTATCCCCTTATCCCTGGTCAGAGCCAGTAGGAGCTTTCTGTAGTGTTCCTTGTCCTGGCCAGGTGGTGTTCCCTCCCGGTCTCTGACTGATCTGTGAATAGGCAGGCTACCAGCGTGAGAGCCTCCGCCCCACACCCAGCTCGTTCCGAGAGGGTGGAGGGGGCGGAAATCCGTGCCTGGCAGGCCACAAAGCCACATAACTGACTTGTGGGGCCCTGCCCTGGGGAGGAGTGTGCTGACAGCAGCTGGCTTGGCCTGGGTGCTTGGCTGCTTTTAGATGTCTGTTATAGACAGGAGCTGTGGGCTGCCAGTGGACTTTCAGGAGCAGGATTCAGGAGGGACAGCCCCATCCACACTCTGCCATGACCAGAATAGGTTGAAGCAGTGGCTGCTTACTCTGGTGGCAGGGCAGACCAGTCCAGGGGATGGGTTAAAATGCAGCTTCCTAGGCCCCATCTGGGAAATTCTGCCTCATCACTCCCGGGTGGGGTTCAGGAAGCCTTAGTGTTTGTTACCATGGCCAGACATAGTACTTGTGGTGCAGGTGGCCCACAGCTCAGCACTTACATGATAGCTCACACTCATCTCTAACTCCACTTTCAGGGGATCCTGTGCCCTTTCCTGGCGTCTGTGGATTTCATGTATGTATGTGATGTACAGAAACTTGCAGGGAAGCACTGATACACGTAAAATAAAAATAAACAAACCTTTGTTGTTGTTGTTGTTTGGTTTTTTGAGACTGGGTTTCTCTGTGTAAGAACCCTGGCTGTCCTGGAATTTGCTCTGTAGACCAGCTGGCCTCAAACTCGGAGATCTACCTGCCTTTGCTGCCCAAGTTCTGGGATTAAAGGGTACACTCTAGGTAAAATAAACAAATCTTTTTTTAAAAAAAATAAAGGGCTGTTCCCACAATGCAGATTCAGTGGTAAGGTTCTGGGTGTACTTAGGTAAACCACACAACTTTCCTGTGCCCCAGTTTCTTTACCGAGGATATTAATAGTGCTACACGTCTGTGCTGTTGTGAGGTTTAGGTGAGATAGTTCAGGGGACGCGTGGAGCATAGTATTTAGTACACAGTGCTCAACAAATGCCACCTGTCAAAATATTTGTGGTGGCATGCAATCGTCTTGGGCTGTGTGATGCTGTGCGATCACATAATGTAACCATGTGACCTACCCATAGGCCTGTAAACATCCCCATGTACCCGCAAGGGCAAGCTGGAATGATGTGCACATCTACTCAAGCGTGCCTGCTGAGGACAGATGTGAACACACCAGTGACATGGTCGCTAGACAGACAGAGGGCATTGGGACAGATATGTGTGTACACAAAACCCTGAGGATCGGGAGCCTTTCTACTACGCACATGCTGATATTATTCCCAGAGTTAGCAGCACCTGGGCTGAGCTCTAGGAGCCCAAGGTGCCCTTGTTTCCATAGCAACCGCTGTGCAGTGCAAACAGGAGGAGAAGGAGGGAAGAGATGGGAAAGCCTGAGCCAGCTTCCAGGGCCTTCCTGCCTGCTGAGCTTGCTTTCTTCTCTTCTCTAAACTCAGGTCATTCCTCCCCCCCAACCCCCCCTCCACACCTTAGATAACTGTATGCCCGACCTCTGGATCCTTGAGACCCAGAATTGATCATTGCTAACAGTTTTGTTTTGATGTGGATCTGGAAATCGAACTTCGCCTCACGCATGCTAGGCAAGCGCTCTAGCACTGATCTGCACCCTCAGCTGACAGCTAACATTTTATCTAATTTTCATCAACCCTTTTTATTTTAATAAAACACATTTGATAGAAGGTTTCCCTTCACCCCATCCCTCCCCCTGCCTCCTTCCCTCCCTTCCTTCATTTTGACAGGGTCTCACCTAGCCCAGCCTGGCCTCAAAAGCACTATATAGCCAAGGAAAACCTTAAACTTCTAATCCTCCTGCCTCCACCTTCTGACTGCTGGGATTACAGGGTTATGTACCATGCACGGTTTATGCAGAGCAGGTGTTCATGCTAGGGAGGCAGTGGATCAATGAACCACACCCCCAGCTAAAAAATATACCTCTCTAGCCCCTTTACGTGCTGCCATGGATCACTGCCCACTGTATCCCCCAGACTGAAACCCTGTACCCACTGTGCAGTAACTCTTCATTCCCCATCATTTTCCACCCCGGTGGCTACCATTCCTCTGTCTGTCTCTATGAGTTTCATACAAGTAAAACCCTGTGATATTTGCACTTTCCTGTATGGTTTATTTCACTTAATATAGAGTCTTCAAGATTCATCCATGTTGCAGCCTACGTCAGAATTTATTTTGCGTGTGCGTGTGGTATAGATGTATGTGTTCCTGTGTGTATGGAGGCCTGAGGTCGATGCTTGGTGTCTTTCTCAATTGCTCTCCACTCAATTACTCCTCACCTTCTTTATTTCTTTTGTCGTCCCCCCCGCCATTTTTTTGAGACTGTCTCTCGTTGAACCAGGACCTTGCCAATTCTGCCGGATTGACAGTCAGTGAACCCCAGGGCCCTCTCTCCACGCCTCCTCAGTGCTGGGATTACATGTGTGCACTCCAGTGCCTGCCTTTTTTATATTGATCTGGGGATTGAACTCAGGACCTTATCCTTTTCCTTATTTGGCAAAACCGCTTTACAGACTGGGCCATCTCTCCAGCTCCATACGATTATCTAGAAGTAATCTATGGTTTTGTGTATTTAGTTGACCTTTCTGTGTCCTTGGGTTTCATATCCACAGATTCAACCAACCTTGGATTGAAAATACACATATTTTTGGACAGAGTCTCACCACATACCCCTGACTGGCCTGGAACTCACTGTGTAGACCAGACTAGCCTTGAATTCATAGAGATCCATGTGCTTCTGTCTCCTGAGTGCTGGGATTAAATACATGCATCATTACACCTACCAATACATATATTCCAAACCACACTTGTACTGCACAGGTGCAGACCTCTTTGCTTGTTATTATTCCCTGGACAACACAGTATAACATTTATTTTTACTTTTTATTTATTAATTAAATTTTTTCATTCATTTTATATCCCAACTGCAATTTTCCCTCCTCTCCTCCTGTTCCCCCTACCCCACCTCCTCTCTGTCCCCCTATCCACTCCTCCTCTGTCTCACACAGCACTGCAGTGTGTTAGGTGCCCTAAGTAATCCAGAGAAGACAGGCTTCATACAGGAGGATGTGTGTGGGTTCTAAGTGAGCGTCAGCCCATTTTGTATAAGAAACTTCAGCAACCTGGATCCTGGCATCTGTGAGAGTTGGTCCTGTCCTTTGAGGATGACTGTATTAAAAATTCACACATCTGCTGGGTTTAGTGATGCATGCCTTTAATCTCAGCACTCTGGAGGCAAAGAGGGGTGGATCTCTGAGTTTGAGGCCAGCCTGGTGTACTAGTGATTTCCAGGATAAAGCTACACAATAGGGAGATCCTGTTCCCCCTGCCTCAAAAAAAATCACAGATGTGACATCCTTTTGAATTTTTGACATGATGTCATGCTGGCTAGGCTGTCTGGGTTCAGAGCTAGACCCTCCCTCTTATCAGCCCTAAGCTCTTAGACAGGTTAGTTAATTTCTCTGTGCCTCAGTTTCCTCACGTGGAAAGCACAAAACCTACTGGAAGTGTTATTTTGGGAATGAAGTAAGTTTGCATGTGTCTATGCTAGTGCAGAGATATATCAAACATCAGATGTGTAGTGTATATGCAGCTGTTGCTATTATAGTCCTGAGTGTGTGCCCTTCTTTAAGGGTTCTGGACTCTCTTGGAGCTCCTTGTGGTTTCTTCTTCTCCTTCTCCCTCTCCCTCTCCTCCTCCTCTTCCCTCTCCTCTTCCTCTTCCCCTTCCTCCTCCTTCCCTTCCTCCTCCTCCTTCCCTTCCTCCTCCTCTTT
>CABHPH010155722.1:39446-52377 GCA_902168325.1 Peromyscus nudipes
TTCCCTTCCTCCTCCTCTTTCCCTTCCTCCTCCTCTTTCCCTTCCT
Organism: Peromyscus nudipes; assembly: GCA_902168325.1. Classification (NCBI taxonomy): domain Eukaryota; kingdom Metazoa; phylum Chordata; class Mammalia; order Rodentia; family Cricetidae; genus Peromyscus; species Peromyscus nudipes. Next base: position 39,493 of record CABHPH010155722.1, read on the forward strand.
CCTCCTCTTTCCCTTCCTTCTCCCCTTCCTCCTCCTCTTCTCTTCTTTTTGTTTTTTTTGAGACAGGGCTTCTCTTTATAGCTCACAGAGATCCACCTGCCTCTTCCTCCCGAGTGCTGGGATTAAAGGTGCGCACCACCATCACCTGGCTAGATTCTTTTTAATTGCCAGTTAGTGTCTATTTGTACATTTTGTGTGATCACTGTTGCATCTTGCACAGCTGGATCACTGGGTCATTTTCATGTTTTGACATCTCAAACTCTGCTTTCGCTGTTCTCTGCATTTGAACCTATGTGTGTCCATGAGAGGTCCCCATGGCAGGGACCAGAGGTGAAGCCATAAGGCCGCAGCTCTGTGTGGTATTGCCAGGGGCTGCCAAGGGGGGTTTTAACCACCCACATTCCGTCTACTGCCCATGTCCTCACAGTTGTGGAAGCTCAAATCTGATTGGCAAGAACACATTTTATTTACTTATTCCACAGACACTAATAGAATTATGAATGAATGAATGAATGAATGAAAACCCTTCCGGCATAACTAATCAGATCACAATGTCTGCCTCCCCTGAGTCCTTCTCTGTAGGCCTGGGTGTGTTCTTGTATTCTCTCTCTCTTATTCTAAAAGCTGGATCACAAGTCTTTCCTCATACTGGTACAGCCCTCCCCCCATTTTTAAAAATAGCATTTTCCTGATTATAAAAATAGTGCATGCTCACTGTAGGAGATTTTAAAAAGTATGTAGGAATGTTGAAATGAAAAAAATAAAAGTGAGCTGTAACCCACCACCCAAAATATCATTCTTCTTCTTACTTATGATGGTGGGCGTCAAACCGAGGGGTCAAGCCCGCTAAGCCACTGGTGAGCCACTGAACTAGGTCCCTTCCACGTGTTACTGTTTGAATGTTTCTTAATAGTCTTATGTTTTTAGACTTTAAGAAAGTATTGTGCGCCGGGCAGTGGTGGCGCACGCCTTTAATCCCAGCACTTGGGAGGCAGAGGCAGGCGGATCTCAGTGAGTTCGAGGCCAGCCTGGTCTTCAAAGCGAGTTCCAGGACAGCCAGGAATGTTACACAGAGAAACCCTGTCTTGAAAAACCAAAAAAAAAAAAAAAAAAAAAAAAAAAAAAAAGAAAGAAAGTATTATGCAATGTCACTTCCACATTAGGTAATCTTTTGAAAGGTGACTGGGGCTGGGGATGTGGCTCAGTTATGAGAGTGCTTGCCTAGCATGTGTGAAGGTCTGGGTTTGATCCTTAGCACCACAGAAAACCAGGGGAGTTTAGAAGGTAGATGCCGGAGGACCAGAAGTTCAAAGTCATCCCCAGCTACATAGTGGACTTGAGGCCAACCTGGGCTACATGAGACTTTGTCTTTTTTTTTTCTTTTTCAAGACAGGGTTTCTCTGTGTAAGAACCCTGACTGTCCTGGAACTCAGTTTGTAGACTAGGCTGGCCTGGAACTCAGAGATCCACCTGCCTCCGCCTCCCGAGTGCTGAGATGAAAGGTGTGCACCACTACAGCCTGGTGGAGACTCAATCTTAAAACCAAAGTAAAGCACAAACAAAGCCAAACCCCAAATTAAAGAATGCACCCCCACTATGATGTAAAATGATACTTACCCTGTGACTATGGGGTCCCAGAATTAATTTAACCATGGCTTTATTTTTAGATTTTAGTACTGTTTCCAGTTTTTATTATAACAAATTATGCAAAGATCCTGAATATAATTTTTTTATATTTTATATATTATGTGTTTTTGACTGTTTCCTTTGGCTACTAGTGAAGGTAAATGTTCTTATTCCCTCCCTCCCTCCCTCCCTTCTTCCCTTTTTTTCTTTTGAAATAGGGTTTGAACTTGAATACTTTCCTTGAATATGCCCTAGCACCACAACAAATAATCAAACAAACAAACAGATGCATCTTGCTTCCTGGAGCAGAGTGCTTAGGGGCTGACCTACTTAGACAGACACACTTCAGAACACCGCCCCCACCACAGACAGCTCTATTGGGCAACACTGGCTGAGACTGAAGGCCAGTCTCCCAGGTCAGCTTCCAAGAGCTAGACAAGCCCAGACTTTGTACCTAGCCTGTCGCCTGCTGTAGAAATTCTCCTCCAAGGACAGGTATCTAAACTGTGCAAATCCAGTGCCACTAGGTGGCACTAAGGAAGCAGCCACGAACCGGTACCCTGCAGCTGGGAGCTCTCACATGGCCACTGCTTCCTGGGGCCTGGGACAGGCTCGGACAGCTGTCACTTTAGGAGGGTTCTAATCTTTGGCCAGCATCCAACTTTAGTGTGACATGTCAGAGTCCTGGCGTACCCTGAATACACACACTCGGATTACATTCAGACTTGACCACGGGAGGTCACTCAGGGTCACATACACACAAACACTCCTAGTGCCACATCTCATTACAACCTGGACAAAACCAGCTGTGGCTTCTCAGCACTGGCCATGTCCCTTCCTTCTGTCCTCACTAATCCTGGGATGTGGCTCCTCCTGTTCTTCCTGTCCCCTGTCCCCATATCATTTTATTTTGAGGCAGTGTTTGTAGCTCTTTGTAGCTCAGGCTGGCCTTGAACTTGTGGTGATCCTCCTGCCCCAGCTCTTGAGTATTGGGATTACAAAGAGTGTGTAACTGCACCCAGCTATGGGGAATATTTTTTCTTTTTCTTTCTTTCTTTTCCTTTTTTTTTTTTTTTTTCTAGAAATTGAACCCAGCATCTCCCACATGCTAGGCAAGCATTTGAGCACTGGGCTTCATCTCCAGCTCCCCTCATCTAAAATGGAAGAAGCCACACCTCTGGGAGAATGAACTTGTCTTGGTCTCATGACTACTACAGGCTGGAGCTGGGATTCTGGGGGTTTTCTGCCCCTGTATTGTTACTGACTCTGCTTGGAAGGCCCATGTGGTCACTCCCGAATACACTGTTCTGGGAAGAACAGACTTGAGCTGTGCATATGCGGGCATATACACTGAGGCTGCTGGTCCTACTGAGACTGGGTGCTGATGCTGGATGAGGGACATGTGGGAAATGGAATGAAATAAAGCAATGGTTGCAGTTTGCACGGGATTCAAAAAATCTCCAGGTCATGTGTAAAGTGCTGTATATGGGGGCAGTCATCCTGAGTCCAGAACATTTGAGTGTTGTGAGGACAGAGGGCAGGATGGGGCTGGTTCCTGCACCTGACCTCTGACACTTTGTTGGAGCCCAGAATTCCAAGTGTTCCTAAGGGAAGCACTCCCGCTTTCCCTTGGGACCACACTAGTTTGCAGAGAGGCCGTGTCCCTGTGTCGTCTGTGTTGGGGGCTGACTCACTGGAAGGAGACGGCACCTGGCCTCGTCAAGGGAGCCTCAGAGCTTTGCTCACATGGTGCGAGCTCAGGAATTTGCTAGAATTCTGATCCAGCAGAAAACCATCTTGCTGGGCTGGAAAGACAGTTCAGCGGTTTAGCGTAAGCACTGCTCTCCCAGAGGGCCTGGGTTCAGTTCCCAGCACCTACATTAGGTATCTCACAACCGTCTATAACTCCAACTCCGGGGGACTCAACACCCTCCTCTGGACTCCTTGGGGACCAGGCATATGATACATGATGGCAAAGTACTCATACACTTTAAAAAATGTGTGTGTGTGTGTGTGTGTGTGTGTGTGTGTGTGTGTGTGTGAGAGAGAGAGAGAGAGAGAGAGAGAGAGAGAGAGAGAGAGAGAGAGAGAGAGAGAGAACCAAAACCTTTATCTTTTTCTTGGTTATTCTGTTCTCAGTGCTCGTGAGTGTTGAGTACGTGTGTACTGCTGTCTGCAGGGAAGGGACTTTCAGACCTCGGGGACCTGTGTCTGCACATCTTTCTCTGTGTCCCTGGTGCAGGATGTGCAGCTCACACAAACCCAGTTAAAGTGGAAAGAGATGGCGGCCATGCTTCTGAGCGGCTCTGTCATCAGTGAGGTAGCTGGAGACGGCAGAGACAACCTTGCTCAAGGTCACCTTGAGCAAACAGGATGGAAACGCAGTGGAAATGAATGGGAAGTAGCACACTGGTCAGCAGCAAGGAGGAAGATAACCCGGGGGAAGTGGACCGACGCGCTGACTGAGTCCAGAGTCTAGTTCAGTTAAAACCTTACCACGTCCCCTTCCCTTCCAAACCTAGGCTTCTGAGCTGGACACATGCCTATAATCCTAGTACTCAAGAGACTGAGGCAGGAGGATTGCCGTAAATCTAAGGCCAGCCTGGGCTACATTGTGAGTAGTAGGCCAGCTAGGGCTACACAATAAGACCCTGGCTCAAAAAACAATCAGAAAGAGAAAACGGAAAAGAGGCAAGCAGTATTCTTGGTAGTGTACAGCCTACCTCCCCATGCTGCTCTAACTAGACCCGAGCTCTCCTGAAAACCAACCAAACAAAACAGAAACCTTAGCCTCGTCAGCATCTCTTCCACTGGTAGTGGCTGGATCATTTTCTGCTCAAGGTTTGAGCAGGAGAACGGGAGGGGAAGAAACGTGGCTGTGATAGCTGGGTCAGAGTTGGAGCTGAGGAAGCAAACACACCAGTGTTCTGTGCCTTTGATGGGGCTGTCAATGCCAAGGTCAGAGACGGGAGGAATGTAGGCTGTTATCTCATGAATATTTATTGAGCACCTCCTCTAAGCTGGCCCTGATTTAGGTGCTGGAATTCCTTTGTTGAATCCTGGCTTTGTCTCTCATTGCTGATGTCACCTGAGGGCAGAGCCCTGACCTCCCCACCCTGAAGATGAAGACGCTAAGAGTCTTTGTCTCACAGGGATGTTTAGGATGAAGCGAGCTAACACACGGAAAGTACTACAAAAGGCACTCTGCTCATGACCAGCCCTGTTACAGGAGATAAAGAGGAGTCAGATGTGAACAGCATCTGGTCTCTGACTGCAAAGAACTCAGACTGTGGGGACTTTTAACAGTCACCCCAAAGCATGAGGGGTATGGAAAAAGTGAGAACTTCCTCCTGGAGAGACAGCACGTGACAGCCAAAAGGGAACCCTCTAGGAGTTTGAAACCAAGAGAACATCCAGGACAAAGGGTCAGGTTGTGTAAGGAGCAGTTCCCAAGGCCAAGCTCTAGAACCCAGTGGAAGGATGCCCTGTAGGGTAGGTGTAAGTCTCTTGGAGGGAGTCTGGATGTGGTGCTGAGGAAGTGATAGGCATCCTGGAGGGGTGAATGGGAAGCTACCTGTTTCTCTGGTGATTGGCACAGTAGCTTTGGGCATCCTGGGGATGGATTAAGGAGGCAAAGGCACCATGGTTGTGTTGCTGAGGAGGGTGGGGCCGAACCTCATGGTGACCCAGGCTGGAGGCTACACTAGTGCCCTATAAAGGTAGAGTTGTCTGAGGGGGGCCCCCTAGAGTGTGAAAGGAACGTTGTGGAAACTGAGGTCTTGTGCCTGGGGGAGTTTCAAAGCAGGTCTGTTGTGTGTATGGAGGCAAGCCAGTGTGCATGGGAATGTCACACCTTTGATGTAGAATGTGGTGGGTGTGAAGAGCTGCAGTTCATCCCGGTGGCATGGGTTCTTGAGCTCAGGATGGCTCAGCAGGATGAATGGCGAGTCTCACACCCCCAGCAATGCTCGTGGTCCAAGTTTATTGAGTGTAGTTTCTCAAACAGACAAGTCACACACTGATAGGCTTTGTGCTATTTTCTAGTGGTGAGAGACAGAGCCCACGTGGTTCCAAACAGTGCCCAAAGGAAATAGCAGTGGCTTTGTGAGGATAGGGACAGGGGCTTCTAATTATTTATTCATTTATTCATTCATTTATTTATTTATTTATTTGTGTGTGTGTGTGTGTGTGTGTGTGTGTGTGTGTGTTTAGAACAGGGTCTCATGTTGCCTTGCCAAGTCTCAGGCTTGCTATGTATTCAAGGATGATCCTGAAGTCCAATCCTCCTTCCAAATGCTGGGATTATAAAATTATAAATGCATATTGCCATGCCAACCCTGGGGTTATGTTAGATGAGTGGTCGGCAGCAACCTCTTCACAAGAGTGACATTTGAGGGGACCAGAGTCAAAAAAGGACTGTGTGTAAGACTATCTGAGGGTAGGAGCATCCAGGGCACTGGGAACCCCAGGTACAAAGGCCTTGGGGGTGGGAACAGCTTGACAGATGTGAAGGTGAGCTGGAAGACCACTCTGGTGGTGGTTAGACTGGACAGTCCCCCTTCCTGCCAGAAGGTGGCAGTGTTGTCTCAGGACTGCCTGCTCACTTGGTGGCCAGTAGGGGATGTCTCGAGCTAGTCCCATTGGTGACCAGGAATCTGAGCTGTCAGAGGTTTTACCTTGTCTTTGAGAAGTGATCAGTGTTAAAGTTCTGGCTAGGGCAGATGAGTACACCACAGATCTTGTTTGCGACCTTCCTTGCCTGCCTTCCCCACACCCACCCCCTCCACTGGAGTATCTGTCTTTTCTTCTCTGTGTCTTCACTCTGCTTCCCGCCCTCTGTCTCCCCCCTCCCCCCCCTTTCTCCCCGGTGCAGCTGGCTTCCATCTCAAAGATAATTACTTGCTTTCCTGCGCCGCTCAGATGACGGGGACTGTTCTTACCCCAGTGCCTGGTCCCCTTCCCAGCGGCTTCTGTTCTCTGTTAAAGCCTGAGGCGCATCTCCCTCCCTCCCCATCTGAGACCTGCCCCTCCTCCCACTGTCGTTCACTGCTCTCTTCTAGACTCCAGCAAGTTCTTGTCTTTGACTGGGGCGGCCAGAGTCTGTGCTGAAAAGGGAGATCCAGGGAGATCCGCACAGCAAACAGGCGCAGCCAAGAGACGGCACCTGGGCACTAACGTGAAGGGCCATTTCACTCCACAGAGATAAAGCTTCTCTGCCCTACACTCTTTGGTTTTTTCTTCCCCCTTTCTTTTGGGGCATTGAACCCAGGACCTCACACATGCTAAGCGCATACTCTACCACCCATGAACTTGCAGTGGAGACTAAACTGACGAGAGATCCTGGTGCCAGCCAGGCTGCAGGTTGAGGAGGCCTTGGCTTTAGTCTGTGGATTGCACCACGGTGGTTAAGAGCCCAATTTACTGTGGTTTGGTTAAGACCAGTGGGTTAGTGATGATGAGCTAGAGACATGTGCCCTGGGATCCTCTTTACAATGCTGGGCAAATGCTGCCAGCCACAGCCCCATGACCTCAAGGACTAACCCTGGGCATTCTACAATGTGTTGCTGAGCAGGGTTAGGCAGGCTCGGCACATTTCAATGTACAATATTTTCAGCTTTCACTGTGTTTGCTGGGATGTAACCCTGTCCTCAGCTGGGAAGTGTCTGAATTTTATTTTATTGTGGTAAGGATGCTTAACATGAGATCCACCCTCCTAATTGATATCTAAGTACACTCACTCACTACCCATTATTCTTGACTATAAGTAAGAGTTTCTTTTCTTTGTGTGTGGGAGGGGTATGGGTGTGTGTGTGTGTATGTGTGTGTGTATGTGTGTGAGAGAGTGTGCATGCGTGCTTGTGCATGTTAGGTGGAGTCCAGAGGTCAACCTTGGGTGTTGATACTGAAGAGCTGTGTACCTCAACTTAAAAAAAAATTTTATTTTTTAATTGTATGTATGTGGGTGTTTTGCCTGCATGTATGTCTGTGCACCACATTCATACGGTGCCCATAGAGGCCAGAAGAGGGCATTGGATCCCCTGGAACTGGAGTTACGGACTGTTGGGAGCCATGTGGTTGCTGGGAGCCAAACCTGGATATTCAGGAAGAGCGGCCAGTGCTCTTAACTGCTGAGCCATCTCTCCAGGTCACACCTTGATTTTTTTTTTTCTCCTTCGAGACAGGGTTTTTTTCCTCTGTGTAGCCCTGGCTGTCCTGGAACTTACCCTGTAGACCAGGCTGGCTTTGAACTCACAGAGAGCCATTTGCGTCTACCTCCTGAAAGCTGGGATTAAAGGCGTGTTACACCATGCCTGGCCCCACCTTGATTTTTTTTTCTTTTGGCCGTTCTCCAACTTTATTTGACACTCAGCAGGTTAGTTCTCCTCCATATTGACTGTAGATTTTAGAATGTGGTAACAGGTACGTAAGTTACCAATGTGCAGAGCTTGTTTGGTGAGTCCTCATCCTCATTATATTTTCTGGACAAACGTACACGGATATGGTATGGAACATTCCTTATTCCTTTGGCCCTGACGGCTTTATTGAGCCTGGTATCAATACGCACATCTGGAGTCCCCATCTCCTTCCTGGCAAATTTCCGGATTTCTTTGAGTGCCCTAGGGGCACGCTTCTTGAAGCCCACTCCATGGATGTGCTTGTGAATGTTGATGGTGTACTCTCCGGTCACCACCTCATTGATGGCAGAATGGCCCTTTTTCTTACCACCCTTCTTTGTGGTTGCCATCTAAATGCAGGTGACAGGGAGGCTTCCGCCGGGCCCAAGTTGGAAAGCCCACCTTGATTTTTTTTTTCTTTTGGTTTTTTCGAGACAGGGTTTCTCTGTGTAGCTTTGCGCCTTTCCTGGAACTCACTTGGTAGCCCAGGCTGGCCTTGAACTCACAGAGATAACGCCTGGCTCTGCCTCCGGAGTGCTGGGATTAAAGGTGTGCGTCACCACCACCCGGCCCACCTTGATTTTTTTAAAGACAGGGTCTCTCATTGGAACCTGGAACTTGCCAATTATGCTAGGTGGCTAGCTTGTGAGCTCCTGGGATTCACTTGTTTCTGCCTCTCCCATCTGGATTCCAGATGTGCACCACCATGTCTGGCTTTCTGTGTGGATGCTGGGGATTGAACGCAGGGCCTCATGCTTTTTTGTAGCAAGTGTTTTACCAACTGAACCGTCTCTCCAGCTCTTGTCCCACCCCTGTCTCTGGACTGAGGATTGAAGCCAGAGTCTTGTGCATGCTAGACAAGAACTTTACCACGGAGCTGTATCTTCATTCTTGACGTGCCTTTTTCTTTTGAGACAGTACCTCTATGAGTTGCTCAGGCAGGACTTTGTGACTCTCTTGCTTCAGCCTTCTGACTGGATGGGATTATAGGTCAGCACCACCAAGTCCGGTGCCCCTTCTTCTGAGTGGGAAGTCCAACTTATTGGTGGAAGTGTTAAGGCCACTCCACGTAGTTAAAAGGAAGGTTGATTTTGTGGGGTGATTACAAGTAAAAGGATAGGTTACAGGGAGAGGTGTAGTGCAGTCCAGCGGTGTTCTCTGGAGAACTCTGCTCGGTCTACCTCCAGCGTCCAGGATCCAGAAACCAAGAAAGCCGGCACATCCGGATCTCAGGTCTTAAGGGCTCCTGTCTCAGCCCCATCTCGTAGGCATAACAGTTACCGGAAGCCTCAATGGGGGTAGTACTTCCAGGTCAAAGCTGGAACAGCTACCCACTACACCAGCTCCTTTTCTTGCCACAGACCCTGGGCACATGGGTTAAACTTTTTCTTGCCTTCTTCATTTGTAAAATGGGGACCGTGATAATGGTAATTTCCACATGGGTTGTTCAAAGTGTTTTAGCTATACATGATAAGAGGTGATAAAATTATGTGTTACTATTGAAATATTTATCAATTGATAATATATTTATGAAATATTAGTTTACTTTATTACGACAGTATAATAGCAATATATTATCATTTAATGAGTTAATTTATTATTATTAGTGTGTATGTGTGCGTGTACTTGTGGCATATGTGGGCACATGCAGGCATGCTTATCTATGCTAGTGTGTTTGGAGCCAGAGGTTGATGTCAGGTATTTCCTCTATCATTCTCCATCTTGTTGGTTGAGACAGGGTCTCTCATTGGCCTTGTTGGTTGAGACAGGGTCTCTCATTGGCCGAGAACTTACTAATTAAGCTATACTGGCTGGCCAGAGACCTACCAGGATCTGCCTGTCCCTAACCCCCACTGCTGGCATTTCAGCTTATGTTGCTGTGCCTGGTTTTCATGCAAGCACCCCATGCACTGGTGCTTGCCATCTCCCCAACCCTAATGTATGGTTTATTCCATGGCATGGCATGGAAGAATTAGACTTCAGAAACATGTGACTGTCTTTGTCTAATGGGGTTTGTTGGTCTGTCTAGAAACAGGCCCAAGACAGTGGATCCCAGCAGAACTTGCCTTCCCACACCAGTGCTGTGCACAAAAACCCCTAGCCATGTGGGTCAGGCTATGCCCTAACAAGAGGGGTAAAGTGAGCCAAACAGCCCTGGTCACAAACCTGCCCTCCCTCACCCGAGAACCATTTGTAAGTTTGTACTGGCTAGGCCAGTGAGTGCCAAAGGGGACTCCGTGGACACTTGTGAAAATTCAGGTTCCTGGGCTGTCTTAGTTTGGGTTTCTATTGCTACAACGAAACACCATGGCTCAAAATGCAACTTGGGGAGGAAAGGGTTTATTTGGCTCACACTTCCACAGTGCTGTTAACACATCACTGAAAGAAGTCAGGACTGGAACTCAAGCAGGACAGGAACCTGGAGGCAGGAGCTGATGCAGAGGCCGTGGAGGAGTGCTGCTTACTGGCTTGCTCCACATGGCTTGACCAACCTGTTTTCTTATAGAACCCAGGACCACCAGCCATGGGCTGGGCCCTCTCCCACTGATCACTAACTGAGAAAATGCCTTACAGCTGGATCTCCTGGAGGCCTTTCCTCAGCTGAGGCTCTTTTCTCTGATGATTCTAGTTTTTGTCACACAAACCAGCTAGCACATGGGCTTTGCTCTGAACTGAGCTGGAATCAGAGGGCTCTGCACCCTTCATCATGGTTAGGGGCTGGAAACCCTGCATGTTGGTGGGTTTCACCTGGGCATCACTCATCCTGTTTGTCTGAAGGATGGCAGCTTGCCCCACATTGCCCTGGTCTTGAGATCAGGTTTGACTGTATGTGAGGAACTGGCCGGGAGCAGCCTCAAGCTCATGGAAAACCACGCAGCCTGTCTCCAAACATGGGTAAATGAACTGACCCTCTAACATTAACAAAGTAACACTAACTTAAAAGTAACACTTAGACTCCTTTGCGTTTCTCATCCGCAGAAACACCTCTGCAACGGCCATTGCACTGCTTTTGACAGGAATTTATTTCCACAAGGACACGTGCCAGGCCTGAAAGAACTAGCCTAAAGAATTTGGATTTATGTCTCTAAGATTACTGCTAAATATACCCACAATGCCATTGAGAACATTGTCATCATGCTGACTGGGCTGTTTATTTATTTATAACTTTACTTTGAACAGTAGATGTATTTATATGGTTCAAACCCAAAGTGATATAAAGATAGATGTGGTGGGAACACTCACTTTTATTCTAGTCAACCCAACCCCACCTCTCCCTTCTTGAGCTCATTTATGACGCTGTTTCCAGCACATATTGGTATAAAATATGAATAAAAATTTTTTTAGCTCGCTTTCTTACATACAAGGAAGTGGTCCACACAGCACAGCTTTGCATCTTGATCAGGAGTGTGGCTTGAGAATATTCTCACATCTGTCCACTCACAGTTGCAGATGCCCTCTCCCCTGCCTCCAGCTTGCTTTTGAAACCATTGTGTAGTATTTTTACTATATGGATTTACTTTCCAAGACTCATTATTTCTTGCATTGCTGGGGATTGAACTCAGGCCCTCATGTATGTTAAATGAGTTCTTTACCATGGAGTCGTACCTCCCCTGAGACTTGAGAATGCTTTTAAGAAATTTAACTTGACATTATGGAAGTTGTGGAAAAATGCATCCTCCTAAGCAGTCATGCAAAATGCAAACCGCACTACATCGGATATGACCTTGCATGCAGGGAAAGGGAGATAAGAAGTGGTCTTTGGGAGGCTGATGATGATGGCTTGGAGCCATGAGTTCAGATGAGGATGTGCAGCGTATCTAGACCCCCACTTTCCTTGAAAAGAATCAAGACATTATAAGCAAAGTATCCTATGTCTTCACTGTCAGATGTGGCCTCTCTTCCCCAGAGGAGCCACTGTTCAGAGTTTGGTACATATTTTTCTGGTTGTCTTTGGGCCCTTTGAGTTTCTCCTGCTTGTGGCTGTCCAGATATGCACAGTCCTTTGGGGGTCAGGCGGACTCTGGCTTCTAAAGTTCTTACACACCCCCTGGGAGTCTTTGCAGCTGTCTTGGCAGATAAATCACAGCATCCAGAGCGCTCCATTGACCAGAAAGGTAGCTGGAGAGGTGATTGTGGGGACTACGCATGGACTCCCTGGCCAAGTTCAGAGGGGCTTGCCCTGGTTTTGCATCTTGTCATAGTCCTGAACACCTGGGTTTTGTCTCAAGTGCCCTCTTGGAAGCCATAGCTTGAAGCCTAAGTATGTTATTCCCTTTGCAGGCTGAAGTCAGTTGACCAGTTCTCACTGGTTTGGCCCAGGGGTGTTCCATGTCTATCTCAAAACCCGGGGTCAAGTTCTAATAACTGGATCCATGACAGGCCTAGAATGAGAAGGGTTGGCGTTGGACATAGCTTTCGTTACTCACACCTGCCTCCTGAGAAAGGAGCTTAAGGTAGGAAAGGCTATTTTGTGTAAGATTTTACCTTCGGTTCTGTGTCCCCCAGGTCCCATCCCCCAGACTCATCTATGTGTGTCTGGAGAAGGGCTACTCTGCATTTTACACTGTTCCCATCCCCCAGACTCATCTATGTGTGTCTGGAGAAGGGCTACTCTGCATTTTACACCTAAGAACTCAGACTAGGAAAGGGACAGCTCTGGGCCAGAAAGTGGTTCTGCCACCTCCTGGCCCAGTGTTCTCTGCATACCTATCTGCTGGACTGTAGACAGCATCTCTGCTGCTGTGCACATGCCTGACCCTTTGCAGAAACATACATGCACGTGCAGATTTAAGGGTAAGTACAAGCAAGGAAAACGCATTTATTTATTTATTTATTTATTTATTTATTTATTTATTTATTTATT
>CABHPH010155723.1:8899-29059 GCA_902168325.1 Peromyscus nudipes
CTTTCTTTCTTTCTTTCTTTCTTTCTTTCTTTCTTTCTTTCTTATCAACTTGTCACAAGCTAGAGACATACACAAAGGTTGAGCCTCGACTGAAGAACTGCTCCTATCAGATTGGTCTGTGGGTATGCCTGTGGGACATTTTCTTGATTAATGATTGATATAGGGGAAACCAGCCCATGAAGGACAGTACCATCCCTGGACAAATGGTCCTAAGTTGTATAAAGTGTAAGCTGAGCAAGCCAATAAATAGCATTTCTCCATGGCTTCTGCTTCGGTTCCTACATCTAGGTTCTTGTCTCAAGTTCTTGTCTTGGTTTCCTTCCCTCCATGATGGATTGTAAATTGTAAGATGAAATAAGTAAATTCCTCCTCAAATTGCTTTTGGTCATGGTGTTTATTAGAGCAACAGGAAAGAAATAACTACAGGTGTCTACCTTTGCTGATGTCTCTCATGTAACAAATGAGAGAAGACTACAAATTCTAGGAACAATTTCTTTGTGCGACCCTCAGCCTCAATCTGTGTTAAGAGATGAGCAAACAAGTATGATGTCTCATTTGTGTCCCTGGAAAGTTCCTGTCTCTAGCTGCAGAACAAATCACGCCCATTAAGGCACAAAATGAATTTAGCACACCGTCTTGTCTGCAGTATCTGCACGGCCATGTGTAACAGTTCAGACTGAGCAGTGGCGGGGGTGTGAGCAAGCCCTTTGTGCCAGATTCCCACATCAGTTTCCTTGTGGGGCAAATGGAAGACAAGGTAATTTTTCTAAGCCTTGTGCTTGAACTTGCAAAACCCCAGGGACACGGCCACTTTCACTCTTTGTTCTCGGCCTCTGCTTCTCTGATTGGTGATGCAAGCTCTGGCAGCTTGAATTTGTTTATCCATTTATCAATCTCAATTATGTGGCTCAAACCTTAACTAGGATTTAGGAAAATGAGCCTTATTTTCTGGGCATCGGTCCCCTCAAGACACCTTTAGCCTAAGAGACCATTGAGGATGAAATCTAGATGGAAACCTGGGCTGTGTTTTCCAAAGTCTAAACTTGTCCCTCAACACATAAGATGAGTAATTGCTTAAATATCAAGCAAAATAGCAACTGGGCCCAGCATTTCAAAATCCCATGTTAACAAAAGTGAGAATTTACTACTCATTTCACCTCTATGAAAACGTTCATATTCACTAAAAGATTAAATTAAAACAAGTAGACTGACATATAATCAAAATTTGCTGTTTATTTAGCCATGCTTTAAATACATTTGAATCTTTCAACCCCAATGACTTCTTTCGTTTTTTTAGGATTAGTTTTAGCATCATAATTTTGTTATGGTTTGAAAGACTTCATAAATTAGAAAGTTCTGGAGGGAGGTAAAGGCAATGATATAATTAAGAATTTTCTTTAAGACATAAGATGCTATATGAAGAAACTCTGAGGTAATACCTATGTCTCCTTCAATACAAGACCCCATGGTTGTTCACTGTCAGACAATGCAGGGATAAAGTTGCAACATGCTGTTCAGGGACCAAGGAAGAAAACCACCTAGAGGCAGCTGTTACTGTGTGACAAACATTTCTTTACATTTAAAGAGTACCAAGTTTTATGAGAACAAAGAAATCATATCTACAAGTATAAGCTTGTTTGAGTACTTAGGTCAGCCTCCGGCTTCATGAAATTTTAATTATGTCTTCTTTATATTCATCATTTTCACTTGAAGGGCAATATGGTTGGTAATCAATAGAGATGGAGAAATCTCACACTTGGACTCAATGGTCAAAAGAGTTGGTATAATGTGAATAATATGAAAGTCATATGCTATTTATTTCTGCAGCTTCATTTTAGATCTCTTGGGTGTATATATATTTGAAACTGTGTGTATCCTTACATGCAAACTTTTATGATTGTGATAAAGAACATCTCTTCAATAATTTTTCTAAAAATGCTTGTATTTTGATATCTAGTTTCCTTTTCATTTTATAACATGAATAACTTGCCCTTGAATTGAACATGACTGTATGTACATTTCATATGAAACTTAATAAAATAAACCCATAAAAACCTATTCTAAAAAAATGTTATTTCTGTTGCAAAGAGAAGTTTTCCTTATGAGGATGAGGGCTATACACATCTGTGGGTATGAGGACAAATATTTAAAGTGTAGTTAGGAATTATGCTGATTTAGTGAAGTGATGATTGTAGATTCTTCTCCAAAATCCATGACCTCACTAGCTCTTGGTATTTGTCTAGGTTTCCAGTACCAGGCATGATTTCACTGTTGTTGAGCAGGTCTTCAATCCAATTAGGGAGCTGTAGGTTAACACCAAGGTATGCATGCCACTACTGTGCCTTTAGGTGCTGGTTGTTGTTTGGATTCATAACAGTCAATTACAGAAAAACACAACCAATTAAAAAGCAGAGTTGTGGAGCCCAACCCCAATGAATAAACCTAAAACACAACCCCTGTACCTAAGGCCTTGGAGATCATTACAGAAGGGGTTGGGGCAAAAAGCTCATAAGATCAGGGAATATGCTGTGAATCTGTGTCTTTTAGCAATGCTGAAAACTATAGCCATAAAGCCTTACCAACATGGCTACATAAACATGTGCTGAACATGTACAGCAATAGGCATTCTAAAGTGGACAAGAGAAAAACAAGGAGGCTGCAACCCTATACAAAGAACTACAAGCCACTAAAGAATACCAAGAGCAGGAGAAATAGTCTTCTTCAGGGATGAACACAACAAAGTGGTCAGCACTGAAAACATTCATACAAGCAGCATTATATACTGAACAGCTTGTCTTTATGTATTTAGGATTATGCATATATATATATATATACACACACACACGTGTGTGTGTGTGTGTGTGTGTGTGTGTGTGTATTTGTGTTATAACAATTAATGAAGAAAGAGACCCTGAATTTGAAAGAGATCTAGGAGGAGAATTTGGGAGGGGCTGAAGGAAGGAAAAGGAAGGTGGAAATGATGTAATTATGCTATAATCTCAAAAAATTTTTAATGAGAATTGCAATTTCTACTTGCTATCAACTCATCACAGTCATCCCTCAGGATTCAGACCGAACACTGCTTCTTCTGTGAGACTTTCACTTATCCATCAAAGTCCATCATTTCCTTGATTATTTCTTATACTCTCATGTAGCACGAATCTTAAAAGTTCTTATTAATAAAAACAAATCTGAGGCCAGGTATGGGGTGAATGCTGGAAGATCAGAGAAACAGAAGAGGCCACAGCTTCCTCACCTTGCCAATTCCTCAGTTGATCCTGTTTCCTCAGACTGGAAGCTTCTGAGTCCTTATCCAAATGGATCTCAGCTGAACTGCTTCTGGAAAACCAGAAAGCTTAACTAGCCAAATGCTTCTAGTTTTTGGTCTTCACGCCTTATATATCTTTCTGCTTTCTGCCATCACTCCCTGGGATTAAAGGCTCACTTCCTCGGATTAAAGGTATGTGAGTCACCAGGCCTAGCTGTTTCCAGTGTGGCCTTGAACTCACAGAGATCCCGGCGGATCTCTGCCTCTGGAATGATAGGATTAAAGTCATGAGTGCCACTATCTTCTGGCCTCTATATCAAGTGGCTGTTCTGTCCTCTGACCCCAGATAAGTTTATTAGGGTGCACAATATTTTGGGGAACATAATACCACCACACTCTTACCTCTTTTTTTGCCTGGCACCATTGCATCTTGTAATTGGAGATACTGGAACACTATGAACTTATTTGTGTATATTCCATGTCTGTTCTGTTTAATACTCATGTTCATCCATTATCGTGCCAAGTCTACAGTAGATTGTTCATAACCAGCAGGGACATTTCTTGATAATTGTTTCATCGAAGATACATAAACAATGACCTGAAAATTGATGGTGATTTGAATAAGTTATTGGAAAAGTGTTTGGATACAGAGAACTGCATGACAGATACCTAAGATCATCCTTATTTTTTTTTTTTATGAGGCTGAATGCCTCATTTCATGGCAGTTTTAACCGCAAATCATAAACATTAGTAGGAGAAACTGAGGATTCATTCCATACATCAAAAAAAAAAAATAATGAGCTTCTTGTGTCAAGGAGAACACCAGTACATGTGTGGTTATTCATTAGTTTTATCCTTGCTAAGATCAAAATATGTACAATAAACATTTTAAAGGGAAAATGACTTATTTTGGCTCACATTTCAAAGGTTTCTTGGCTCCAGGTGCTTGAACAGGACATCATAGCAGTGGGAGCTTGTGATAGAAGAACTTCTTGACATCAAAAAGGACTGGAAGGTGATAAATGTATAGGCAGATAGACAGATAGATAGATAGATAGATAGATAGACAGACAGATAGATACACACACACACACACAGAGAGAGAGAGAGAGAGACAGAGACAGAGACAGAGACAGAGAGAGAGAGAATAGATCCAGTGACTAGGTAACATCAGTGACTGGATTACTGATGGAATGTGCCATTAGTGAGCTACTTGCTCCACCTAATAGTGTTAGCACCTCTCAAAATAGCATTACCGGATGGGAACAAGTCTTTAACACATAAGGCTGTGTGGGAACATATTGCCTTGACAAGATTTAGAAAGAGTCCATCAGACTTGAAGGATATAACTGGTAAAATTGAGATTATTTTAGTACTGTAGCATTAGGTAGCACAAAGACCACCAGATTATATTAAGGGACAAAATGTTCATGAAAAAGCAGTAGCACAGCTAATAAGAATTACTTATTACCACAAAAGAAGAGAAATAAAACAATAACAGTAATAGCAACAATAGGTTATTTATAATAGATTTTTCTCCTCAAGACAGAAAGGTCATTTTTATTCATAGACCATAACAGAGAATCTGTATGCATGCACAAGTATACATGTATATTTATATCTACTATGTATGTTGCATATGCATGAATGTATACATATATCAAGTAAATGTATGTGCATAATATATGCTATAAATACATTATGTAGCTATATATGTATACATGTAGAAAGAGTGAGTGAGGAAGAAAGAAAGGAAAGACATAGTATATTCAACATAGCACCTTTATTAGGAAGAGGAATTCCTTATTTTTATTTTTTGGTGAATTTGCTTGCTATTTTGTTATGGAAAGAATCAGCAAAATTAACGTACTTACTTTAAAATATATTTCATTTATAATAGTTCAAAGTTTGCTCACATTTTCTTTTTTTCCCTTTTATTGAAAATAGATTTTCTCACATAATATATCCCCATCACTGCTTCCCCTTCTCTACTCCTACCAGTTCCTTCCCACCTCCCCTCCCATCTGAATCCATTCCCTTTCTGTCTCTCACTAGAAAAGAGCAGGCTTCTAAGTGATAATTATAAAACATGAAAAATATAATATAATAGGATAAAACAAAAACTATCACATCAAAGTTGGGTAAAACAAACGAACAAAAGAAAAAGAACCCAAGAGAAGGCAAAAAAAAAATCAGAGACTCACTCTTTCGCACACTCAGGAGTCCCATAGAAACACTGTACTGGAAGCCATAATATGTACACAGAGGACCAGGTGCAGACCCATGCAGGCCCTGTACATGCTGATTCAGTCTCTGTGAGTTCATACAAGTTTTCTTGATTTATAGGGCCTTGTTTTCTTGGTGTCCTCCATACCATCTGGCTCCTACACTCTTTCTGCTTCCTCTACTATGTGCGGGGGTTCCCTGAGCTCTGAGGAGAGGGATTTGATGGAGACATCCCATTAGGACTGAATGTTCCAATGTCTGTCTTTCAGCATAATACCTGGTGGTAGGTCACCATATTTGAACAAGGGAGAATATCATTAGGAGCCAGTTTATCACTACTTTGTTGTTGTTGTTTGTTGTTGTTGTTAAAACCAGTATTAGATAGCTTAGGTCCTTGGGCTAGCTAGTCTCTGGTTCTTGGTCACCCAAAGCAGTGTCATGTAGGTTCCATCTCATGGACTGGGCCTTGTGTTAGTTCAGTTAATTAGTTGGTTACTTCCACAAGTTTGTACCACTATTGCCCTGGCATATCTTGCAGGTAGGATACCATTGGAGATCCAAGGGTTTAGGGCTGGCTTGGTGTTTGTGCTTCTCTTTTGCTATTGTGCAGAGTATCTTCCTGTGCCAAAGATTCTAGAACAAAGGTGTAAATACTCTATGTAGCTACCAACTTGACTTATCCATATGCCATGAGTTCGGCAGGTATTGTCTTCAGCAGTGGGGCCTTGCTGTCAGTTTGTAGAGAGAAACCTATTATCTTGGCAATAGCCTGGTTTGTTTAGGGATTTCTATGGGCTCCCCTTGGCCAACAACTCAATTAGATGTAATGCAATTCTGGGACTGGGAGCTTCATTTGGTGACAAGAGATTGCAAGTTGGGACTGTGTCTCTTCCATTGTTTGATGATTTCATTTAAATCACCTTCATACATGTATACATTTTAGGAACTTTCTACTGTTATATTTTAGGAACTTTACTGTATTAGGTTTCCATACTACCCCTCAAATGCCCCATAATTTTAGTTGTCTCTCCCGTATTCCCTCCTTCAACTCCTTACCCACTACCTCTCCTGACTTGATTCTCCAGTTACAGCTCCCCCATCCATCCATAATTATCTATTATATTTCTCTTTCCTAATCAGATCTATCTGTATCCACTAGTCTCTTATTATATATGAGTGGTTCTGTGGATTATAGATTAGTTAACATTGATTTAACAGCTAGTATCTACATATAAGCTAATATATACCATGTTTGTCTTTCTGGGTCTGGAATACCTCACTAAGGGTGACTTTTTTTTCTAGTTCCATCCATTTACTTATGAATTTCATGATGTCATTTTTTTATGTCCGAGTATATAATTATTATATTATATACTCAGATATAAAAAATATACTATTATCTATTCTGTTGAGGGGCATCTATGTTGTTTCCAGTTTCTGTCTATTATTAGAGCCACATCTCAACATTGTTGAGTGTTTTTGCTGTAGAATGAAGCGTCCTTTACATATATGCCCAAGGGTGGTTTATTTGGATATTGATGTAGACAATTTTCATTTTGGAACTGCCCCATGGATTTCCACAGTGGCTATACAAAGTTTGCACTCCCACCAGCAATGGATGAATCGTCCCTTTACTCCATCATCTTGTCACCATGAACTGTTACTTGTTTTATTAATCTTAGTCATTCTGACAGATTTAAGAGGAAATCCCAACCCAGTTTTTTTCTTTTTCTGGGTTTTTCGAGACAGGGTTTCTCTGTGTAGCTTTGCGCCTTTCCTGGAGCTCACTTGGTAGCCCAGGCTGGCCTCGAACTCACAGAGATCCAGCTCTGCCTCCCGAGTGCTGGGATTAAAGGCGTGCGCCACCAACGCCCGGCTTCCCAACCCAGTTTTGATTTGCATTTTCCTCATGACTAAGGATGTCAAACAAAGTGTTTCCCGGCCATTGAGTTTTTGCTTTGCAAATTCTCTGTTTAGATCCATACCCCATTTTAAAATGGATTATTTGTTTTATTGATACATAGTTTCTTGAGTTCTTTATATTTTAGATATCATTTTTTATTGTATGTGTAGTTGGTAAAAATCTTTTTCCATTCTGTAGGTTTCCACTTGTTCCGAATGACAGCATCCTTTGACTAGTACCATTTGTTGAATATACTGGTTTTTCCCCCAGTGTGTATTTCTGGCTTGTTTATCTGTATAAAAAAAAACAGGTATCCATAGGTGTGTAGATTAATGTCTGGGTCTTCAATTCTATTTCTTTGATCAACATGTTTGTTTTTGTGCCAACACCATGCTGTTTTTATTAACAGCGTTTTAGTACAACTTAGTATCAGAAATGATATTTTGACTTCTTCCTTTTTAATTTGCATTCCCTTTATCTCCTTGAGTTGCCTTATTGCTCTAGCTAAGACTTCCAGTAGTAGGTTTGGAGAGAGTGGACAACTGTGTCTTGTTCCTTATACGGTGGAATTGCTTTGATTTTTCTCTCCATTTGAATGGATGTGGGCTACAGTTGTGCTGCAAACTGCCATTAGTATACTGAGGTATGTCCCTTGTATTCCCAGTCTCTCCAGGACTTTTATCAGGAAGGAGTGTTGGATTATGTCAAAGACTGAAAAAGGAAATCTTAACAACAATAGAGGAATACCATGGAAGTAAAGGAAGATCAAAAGTATATTTCAGAAGCTATAGAAGGGTTTCAAGCACAAAAACCATGTTGGAGCCTACAAGGGAGATATTCTCTTATACCTAGGTATTGAGTAAAATAATGAAGAAAAATAAATAAGGACACTGAAATAGTCAGTCTAGCATCTTACCTTACTCAGCGACACATGAGCTATAAAAAGTCCTGCTTACAGGGCCTTAGAATGAAGGCAGTTTGATGACTTGGTGACAGCCAATTTTACTTAGTTAACTTAGGGAATTCCATAATAGGTAAGACTTGGATGTGAGAAAGCAGAGAATATAAACTTTCTGCAGGCAGCTTCACTCCAAGAAGAGCCCAGTTTTCCTCTTGGATTTGTGAGCCAGATGGATATCACCAGTTCCTGAGGGGCACAACCAGGAAAGGGGACAGTTGAGGTCCCAGAGCTTTATCATAGGAGTCATCTTCAGAGAAAGGTGTCAAGAGTCTGAAAAGAAGTGATTTTTTTTATCAAATGTACAGTATTAGTATTAGATAAAATAGATATATTGTCTTGACAAGAATTAGGAAGTGGCAATGAGATTGGGATCGTATAGCTGGCACACACTAAGCCTATTTCTGTACAGTAGAATTAGATGACACAAAGTTTAGATTAAATATAAGAGAAAGAATGATTGAAGAAATGGCACAATTTAATATGAACTGCTTGTCACCCCTAAAGGGGAGGGGAAATGCACAATAACAATAATAATATTATTAGTCATATGGTTTCCTCCTCAAGCCCCAAAGAACATTTTCAGATCTGAAACTAAGAGAATCCAACATCATATAATGAAAGATTGAGGATGCTGGAGAGATGGAGTAGTTGAAATATCAAGGGCTAGAAGAAATTGAAAGGTAATAAGGTCATAGACACTTCCACATCAGGTTCCTGTTCTCTCTAAAGTAGATTTGAGGTTTCACACAAACAAAACCTTTTGTTGGCCCAATAGGTTTTGGCAAATTCCAGCTTGTTTTCTCTCTATGAAATGCATATTCTACAAGGAAGATGCCTTTTAGACATAATAACACATTGACCTTTTGCTATTTTGTGCCTTTTCCTATGACTATATTTTCCTGAGGAAAGCTCTTAACTTCTTCAAAGTAGCTTGTGAGTGATGTGCTTGTGTGTTATATAAAGGCTTCTTCATTTTGCAATCTTATTAGGGTGAACAATCTGTTTACTTTCTGCATACAGCACAGGTGGACATATAAACTGCAGGCTATGCTGCTGTTGATCCTGTTCTGATGGGATCTTCTGCATTTGCTGGGCTTCCCCTTTGTGTCCAGTCTAACCAGTAAAATGTCGCAGCAGGGCTGGTGCATCACAGATCTACTCAGCACATGGCTGAGGCCATTGAGCATCACTGCCCTTGTTTACAGTCGTGCAGACACTTTAAAGCCAGGTATCAACCAGTTAAGATGTTGTAGTTTTTTTTTTTTTAAAGATTATTTATTTATTATGCACAGTGTTCTGCCTGCATGTATCCCTGCAGGCCAGAAGAGGGCACCAGATCTCATTACAGATGGTTGTGAGCCACCATGTGGTTGCTGGGAATTGAACTCAGGACCTTTGGAAGAGCAGTCAGTGCTCTTAACCTCTGACCCATCTCTCTAGCCCAAGATGTTGTAGTTCTTCTTGCTTAAAATTAAAAATGAAAAAAAAATCTTGCCTTCACATCCTTCCTTGGTTAGGTGAGCTGTTTGCTTCAATAGCTGCATCTTCTGCTGCAAAACTATCTGAGTCTCTCTGTAAGTGCACAAGTGAGCTGAGAAGAATTGCCATGAATGGAGGGACAGAGATTTGTAGTCAGAAACACATATAGTCCCTTCTGCATAGACTGAAAGCTCCTTAAATAACTAGACCCAAGGGTTTCTTCCATTTGCTGTGGAAAAACACATACAGGTAAGCCTGTTTCCATTGTATCTCAATTCTATTCTTTCTTACAAAAGCCATGTCTATTAGGGTTTTTTTTTTTTTGTTGAATAAGCTCTGGTATTTTACAAAGAAATATATCCTTTGGTTTGGGTCATAAAAGACTTTTCTTGGTGTGTAGTGAAAGATACATTTACCAAGGTGTTTTATTACTCCACAGTTGGAATTAATATCTCCCTGCTTTATACTTCCTTACCACGTTGTAAGTGCCTCTATTATAGCACTTATTACCATCTGCCTACATTCAGGGTTGTTAATGTATGTCTTTAGATTATGAGTCCCTGAAGGGTAAGGACCATACCTTCCCCATTTTATATCATCCCTAAGGCTCTATGCACTGACTTGCATTTAGTTTATGCTAAATAAATGTTTATTAAATTGGCTGAGTAGGTGGCATATTCTTAGAGATAGACTGCTATTCTTTGAAAAGTATGTTTTATTTTTATTCTTGGCTGGTAGTTAAGTTTGTAAAATTCAAACAAGATGAAATATTATGGGAAAGTTTTGTAGAGCAAATGCTCCCTTAGAGAGACTTCTTTGCTATTGCAATTTAATTCATACTGACATATTATTTATGTGTATTGTGGAATTAAGACAGATTTTGAAGTCAGGTAACACTAAAATAAAATCTTTTCAACCTCTTCCTTTGTACCAACTCCATCTAACTGATTTATCTAACTGTTGTGATCCACAGTTCAACTTATTATGAATATAACCTGGGAACCATAGAGTCTTTCAGAAAGCTCTAGTAAGGCTCAAGTGAAATATCTCTATAAAGCAGTTAGCATATTCTGGGAGCTAAATTAACAGATTTATTTATTTCCTTTCCTTCTCCTCTTCTTCCTTCCATCTAAAATTTGTTGGTGAATTCTGGATTTTGAGTTCATTGAATGCTAATGTCAATACCTGTCCTGAGTACTGGGACACACAAATGGTCCCAACACTTCCTATAGCATTTGCAGCTGAACATGGAATACTGAATCAAAAAATCGTAGTGCTGTGTTATATCATGATGGTGAATATGTTTGGGGTGATATTTCATAATGGAAATGATGGAAATTTACTTTGTCCTAGAGTGTCATAAAGGGCTTAATGAATGACACATGAGTGATGTTAATTTGACAGAGAGAAGTAAGAGGGACATTTTGCATGAAGGGAATGTTGTGAACCAAATTTAAAAATATCACAAAGCATCACTATTTGTGAAAAGCGCTACTTACTAGATTATAAAGATGGAGAAGAGTCTGAGCTCCATGAAGGCATTTCTGTTGTGTTTAAAAAAACAAAACAAAACAACTCATGTGTTAAGAGTAAAGGTCAGACAACAATTCATGTTTCTTCTTCTAGGGTTTATTAGTTACTCCCTCTCCCCAGCAGGGACCACTGAGATATTTCCAGAAAAATTTTGGTGTTTCAATAACCTAATCTGAACACTACTGCTACAAATGATGAGCTGTTGACTGGGAGAGGTGAGATTCAAGCAGGGTAGAGAATGAGATGGGATTAGAAACAGCAGTGTGTTTGGCCAGGAGTTTGAGTCTCTGACTCTGAAAATATCTGCTCTAAATATCAGGGATCCCATGTGAGCTGCTGTGAAGTCTTTTGAGTTCAATATCTTTGAAGATAAAGCTGGATTTTGTTACATAGACTCGAATCCAGACAGTTTGGTTGTCTGGACTGGTTTTCTTATTGTTAATGCTTACTGTAGTATTTTTCTGCAAAACAAAAAAAATCTGGTTGCAGATCTTATAATTTGTATGGATACAAAAGATTTCTTATAAAATCACTCAGTACAGTGTTGGTTTCTTCCTGCCTAACTAATAAAAGGAGACTTGATTTGATAGCCTTTCATCATCATAACAAAATACTAGAGATAGGCTAAGCTACTTAAGACAAAAAGAAAGATGTATTTGCTCACAGTTTGGAGGGTTAAAAGTCCTAAGAGCATAGTACAGGTTCAGTGAGGGCTAGTCTTTGACAACATCAGCATCAGAGATGCTGCTGCTATAGTGGCACAAATGTTGTGGGAGTAACAAACCACTCTCCGGTAGGATTTGAGACCCACTCTACAATATGGAACCCATGCCTGACACTGCTCAGGTGACCAAGAACCTGAGAATGAATAGGACATGGGCCTGGGGAAAAGCAAAATACTGTTGTTCTCCTAAGGGACTACAGCCATTAGATGACCCCTAAGTACATTCTGCTATACCCATAAATTGGTGCTTTGCTTAGTCATCATCAGAGAACTTTTGCCTGAAGCAGATGAGAACTAACACAGAGGCCCACAATTGGACAGGGAATGAGAGATAGTAGAGCACTCAGTCTTAAATGGGATTCTTCACTGGTGCCCCACCTTAGGACTCAATGGCCTGTGCAGAAGAGGAGGCAGAAAGATTGCAAGAGCCAAACAGAGGTGATAGATGACTCCAAGGAAACAAGGTCTTCCGGACACAATAAGACTGATGCATATATGGACTTAAACAGTGTGGCAGCACATGTTTAAGCCAGATAGGGCCTCAGGAGAGGAGGAAGTGGACATAGACTTCCACCACTAACCAAGAAGCTATTTGCAACTGATGGACACCTGCTTATAAAGGAAAAATTAGTCTTCTCCAGCAGAGTCTCATTGGGTGTACTAATGACCACAGCTCAAGATAGGCTCCATGCCCAGGAGTAGATGGCCAACACAAAATGAACATCAAGATTTCAAGCCATTAAGATTGAGCATTTTCAGCTAAACCTTTATTAAGCATAATAGTTATGTTTATCTGAATATTATAAACATGGAAATGAACAGGAAACCAAATGTTCCACACTTATGTCTTACAAGATATGAATTATTTGCTTTTTATAGCTGCAGATCAAAATCTGTGTTGACAATACTCTGCCGACTGACAACTGTACAATCTCTGACACCTCCTGCTGATGTCTGCACAAACCCAGGGGCAGGCAAAGCTCTGTGGATGAAGTGCAAGTTGTCATTGCACTGAGTCTGTGTTTAGTGGGATCTATACCTATGACACATTGATTTAAAGATCTGCCATCTACATTTCTATGTATAGTTCCAATATAGAACACTACCACAAGGCTAAGCTCTATTCTCCTCTATATTATCCCATGAATGAGCTATTCCAATTCTATTGTGGCTGATTCAAAGGGGTTCTTTATTTTTTTCTGTTAAAATAGACTTAGATTTAATATTTTTTTCTTCAAGTAGATGAACTCTTACTTAAATTTCAGCTGAACTGGTATTTTCTTGGCTTGAATATGACTTGGTATTACGGAAACTGATTTTGGCTACTGTAATTCTATTGGAAAATAACCCAGAAATGGAGAGATGCAGAAAATTAGAGAAATGTTTGCTTTTTTTTTTGAAAATAGATTCTTTTCTCATATGATATATTGTAGCTGGTGTTTTCTTTGGGCCACCAACCAGCTCCCTAATAAAGACACAGAGACTTACTATTAATTGTGAACGCTTGGTGTTAGCTTAGGCTTGTCCCACTAGCTCTTTTAACTTAACCTGTTTCTATTCATCTGCATGTTGCCTCAGGGCTTTTTACCTTTCTTTCATTCTGTATGTCCTACTTTGCTGTTTCCTTCATGTCTGGATGGCTGGCCCTGGCATATCCCTGGCATCTCTTTTTCTTTCTTCCCCTAAGCCTAAATTCCTTCTCCTACTTATTCTCCCTGCCCAGAAGTCCCACCTATACCTCTTCCCTCACTATTGGTCATTCAGCTTTTTATTAGACCAGTCAGGTTCCTTAGGCAGGCAAGGTAAAACAGCAACACATCTTTACATGGTTAAACAAATGCAATACATCTTTGCATAGTTAAATAAATATTCCACAACAATAAATCCTGATTACTCCTCCTAGTTCCCCTCCACTCCCCTTCCCTTCCCACCCAGATCCACTCCCTTTCTGTCTCATTAGAAGAAAAAAAAACAGGCTTTTAAGAGATAACAAAATACAAGATGAAACAAAACCCATCACATCAAAGTTGGACAAATCCAACCAACAGAAGAACATAGCAAAGGAAGGCACGAGAATCAGGGACCCACTTTTTCACACTTTCAGGAGTTTCATGAAAATCCTAACTTGAAAGCTTTAGTATACGCACAGAGGATCTGATGGAGGCCCATGCTGTCTCAGTACTTGCCACTTCAGTCTCTGGGAGTTCAATAATCTTTGCTCAGTTGATTTAGAGGGCCTTGTTCTCCTGGTGTCCTCTATCCCTTCTGGCTCTTACACTCTTCTCACCTCCTCTTTCTTGGGGTCCTCTGACCTCTAAGAGGAGAGTTTCTCTCTCTCTCAATCTCTCTCTCTCTCAATCTCTCTCTCTCTCTCTCTCTCTCTCTCTCCATATTGCATATTGTCTGTCTGTGGGTCTCTGTATTTTTTCCCATGTGTTGTAGGAGGAAGCTTCTATGGTTATGGTTGAATAAGGCACTCACCTTATTCAGTATAGCATAATATCATCAAGAGTCATTTTGTCAGGGACTGCAGAGATGGCTCAGAGGTTAAGAGCACTGACTGCTCTCCCAGAGGTCCTGAGTTCAATTCCCAGCAATCACATGGTGGCTCACAACCATCTGTAATGAGATCTTGCGCTCTTGCGCCCTCTCTGGCCTCCAGGCATATATGCAGACAGAGCACTGTATATGTAATAAATAAACAAATCTAAAAAAAAAAAGAGTCATTTTATCACTACCCCCCTCCCCTTTTTTGGACCAGTAGTATTTGTTTTTACCCTAGGTCTTTGGGCTATCTATTCTCTGTCACTTGGTTACCAAAGAAGTGTCCAGTATGGATTTTATCTTGTGGGTTGGGCCTTAAGTCAAATCAGTTGTTGGTTAGTTACTCCCCAAAGAAATTTCTATTAGCCTAGTTCTTGCTCAGTGACTGAAATAGGGTATCTTATTACTTGTGTTACGTGTGTGTGTGTGTGTGTGTGTGTGTGTGTGTGTGTGTGTGGTGTCTGTATGTTTAGACCAGTGCATGCCCCATATGTGCATGTGCAAGTTGAGGACAGACACTGATGTTGGGTGTCTTCCTCTAGCATCATCCACCTTATTTTTTTGAGGTAGGCTCCAGTGAGCCCCAGCATCCCCTGGTCTCCACCCCTCTCCCCCTGCCATTAGGATTATAGTGTACATTTCTACACTCAACTTTTTTTCTTGCTTTCTGAGAATCCAAATTTAGGTCCTCATGCTTGAGCGGCATGTTCTTTACCTGCTGAGCCATCTCCCTGGCCTCTAAACAGGATTTTTTTAATCTTATTCAGACCATTATATAAACAAGCTTGCCCTGTAGAAATGAGCTCTCCTTTACCTGAATCTCAAATATAATGTTTATGTTTGGCCAGATGTTAGCTAATTGAAACTAATTACATTTCCCAAGTAATCCTAGCATCTGGAATCAGCCATGCTGAAAAGCAAAGTGGAACTGAAGCATGGTGTTGCCCCCGCCTCTTCTCAGCTGCCTCTGCTACAGGAAGATTAAAGCAAGTTTATGTCAAAGGATCCAATTCTCCTCACTCATTCTGTTTTATTTATTTCTTCACAAATAGACAGAAACACCTTGCCTGGCCATTGGTTTTGTTAAGTAGGGTGACCATGTTAAGGTTCAAGGATGACAATCTGAAAACAGATAAAAGGAAATGCAGCCACTGTGTTACATTTTTTTGGTTCTAACAACTATTTTTGTTGTTCTTCCCATGTATTTTCAGTCCATGGAATGCTTTTTCACAAGGCTAGAAGTTTAAACCATAACTACACGGATCATATTCTGGAAAGGAAATTTGGATTTTTTTTCATTTGTAGATTTTTTTATTTTAATTGAAATCTAATCCATCATCTCTCCCATTTACTTTCTTCTCTCCAACCTGTTATATTTCCCCTCCTTTCTCAGATTCATGGGTTCTTTTTCCTTGATATTATTATTTAATATGTATATGCATAAATATGTAAATGCATCCTACTGAGCCTGTTTGCTGTTGCCTATGTGCATATGATTTCAGGGCTAACCACTCTGACGACACTCGGCACACCTAGGACACAGCAGTCCTGTTTAGACACACAGGCTAGAAATTCATTTATCCAATGACATTTAAAGAGAACTACTGTATGTCTGTAGACATGAGGCTCAGGAGGTGGTGGGTATAATCTGGTATTTGTTTGTTTCTCTCAACACTACTTAGATGGTATTACACAAGAATATGATGACATTTAAAAAGGTTTACCAATATGTAATATTAAAAACAAGCAAGATATTCTTTATATGACTGAGAAGGGAAGCATGGTTTTGTGGGGATTATGTAGCATATACAGATATGATTCTTCATGCACACACAGGTCTGCACATGCACATACAGGCACAACAATTTTCCCTGTGCTGAGGAAAGACAATGTAATTCTTGGTAACAGGAAAAATGTGATTCATCTGCACTCAGACATGTAGAAGGCCAGATTGATTTGGTGAGGTCTTTTACAAAGGCATACAATTATTTGACTAATGCATATCTAACCTGATCTAGTTATTTTTGGTTACTAGAAAGTATAGAGAATTGATGTCTTTCTTTCTTTCTTTCTTTCTTTCTTTCTTTCTTTCTTTCTTTCTTTCTTTCTTTCTTTCTTCCTTTTGTCTTTGTTTTTGTTTTTTGAGACAGGATTTCTCAGTGTAGTTTTGGTGCCTGTCCTGGATCTTGATCTGTAGACCAGGGTGGCCTCGAACTCACAGAGATCCACCTGGCTCTGCCTCCTGAGTGCTGCGATTAAAGGCATGCGCCACCACTGCCTGGCTGACATTTTTCTTAAATGTGGCATATGAGAGCTGCTGTTTTATTTCATCTAAAATTTATTTTGAAATTGACTTTAAAATGCTCAGTGAAACTTCCTTTGGCCAATTTGAAGGGTTTTGATGGGTAAATGTTGAGTCTTTCCCATTTGCAGATTTCTATGTGGTGGCAAACTTCAAAATCACTTTTTGAGTGCAAGCTAGTACAACCACTATGGAAATCAAAATGGCCATTCTTCATAAAATTAGGAATCCATCTCAAGACCCAGCTATACCACTCTTGGGTATACACCCAAAGGATGCTCCATATTACCATAAGGAAACTTACTCATCATGTTCATAGCAGCTTTATTCACAATTTCCAGAAACTAAAAACAACTTAGATGTCCTTCAACCAAACAATATATAAAGAAAATGTGCTACATTTACACAAAGAAATATTACTCAGCTGTTAAAAATAATGACATCATGAAATCTGCAGGCAAATGGGTGGAACTAGGAAAGATCATCTTGAGTAAGGTAATCCAGACTTGGAAAGATCAACATGTTTTGTACTCATATGTGTAAGTTAGCTGTTAAGTAAAGGACAAGAATGCTGCAATCCACAGACCCAGAGAGGCTAAGTAACAAAGAGTCAAGGGAAGATGCATGGATCTCCCTGGGAAGGGAAAATAAAATAGATTTGGTAGGTGAATTGGAGGTGGGTGAACATGGGATCATGGGAACAGGAGATGGAAAGAGTACTGGGAGAGACAACTGGAATTAGGGGACATTTGGGGAACAATGTAAAAACAGAGTACACTGGAAACTTCCTGGAATTCATGAGAGTAACCCTAGTGAAATCTCCTAGTAGTGGAGGATACAGAGCCCAAACTGGTCATCTTCTATAGCCAGGCAAGGTTCCTAGTAGTGGGACTTGGACATCAACCCAGTCACAAAACTTTCGAGCTACAATCTGTCCCCATAGCAAGATATGCTGGGGCAACAGTGGTACAGAACTTGTGAGCATGGCCAACCCATGACTGGTCCAACTTATGACCAAAACCACAAGAGGAGCCCACTCCTGACACTGCCTGGATGGCCAGGAACCAGAGGTAGGACAGCCTGGCAACCTGGGATAGAACCAAATATGACTGCCAAAAAAAAAAAGAAAGAAAAAGAAAACCAAACAGACAAGAAAACCAACCAAACAAATGAACAAACAAAAACAGTCATGCAAACAAACAAAATCGCCCAAAAACAAAGTCAATGAAATGATCTCTAATGATATTCTGCTATGCTCATAGATTGGTGCCTAGACAAATTGTCATCAGAGGGGTCATCCAGCAAGGGTTGGGAGCAGATGCAGAGACCCATAGCCAAACACTAGGCAGAGCTAGGGGAATCCTGCAGAAGAGGGGAAGGAAGGATTGTAGGAGCCAAAGGGGTCAAGGATCACAGAATCAACAAAGAGGTTCATAGGGGCTCACAGAAACTGAAGCCACAAACACAGACCCTGTATGTGTCTGAGCTAGGTTCTCTGCATATACCTCATGGTTGTGTAGCTTGGTGTTCTTGTGGGACTCCCAACAGCGGGAGTAGGGGTGTCTCTGACTCTCTTGAGGGTGCCTGGGATTCCTTTCCTCCTTCTGGGTTGCCTCATCCAACCTTGATATGAGAGATTTGCCTGATCTTATTGTACCTTATTATTATTTTTTAAAGAACAAAATGTATTGAGTTTTTTATTAGTCAGTGAAAGAGAGGGGGCTCATGCCTCAAAGAGTCTTGGTATCAAAGCTCAGGGATAGAGTACTTTTAATGGCAAAAATCACGAAGACTCACATCAAATTTAGATAAGGGCCAGAGTAACCCTGAAATGTTCATTCCCAAGAGAGTGTAGTAATTATTTCAGATATACCATAATAATTATTATTAATTTTTTAGAAATAATTTTTATTGATTCTTTGGGAATTTCCCATCATGCACTTCAATCCCACTCATTTCCCAGGCCCTCCATATCTGCCTTTCACCCTTGCAGTGTTCCCTCCCCCTCCAGAAAAATTAAAAAAAAATAAAAAAAACCCCACAACACTTTACTCCTCCATCTTTCCTGCCTTTCTATAACCTCTTCATTAGTCTATTGTAATGAGTTGTTGATTTGGTACAAGGCCTCTGGCTTTTGGCACACCATCAATACTGGACCCTCACTGAAACTGCTGTCAGATTTCCGGCTGTTGTGGGAGTGACCTGTAGTCATGGAGATCCTGTAGCTCTGGTTCCATGGGACCAGTCCCTTCTTGCACTCCAGCAGCTCATAGATGGGATAGATATTGGGGTGGGCCAACTCTAAGCACTGGATTGGGCCTGAGTTGGTTAGTCGGGGTCTCTGATAGCACTGCTCTCCTCAGTTGAGGGACAGAACCAGCTCTCCTGTGCCCATGGTGAGGGATGAGGCCAGCTCTCCCATGGTCCAGGTCATTGGGGCCAGGTCTTCCACTGCAGCAGCCAGCGAGGGGTAGGACCAGATCTCCCAGGGCCAGTGAAGGGCAGGGCTGGCTCAGCATGGCCCTCAGATTTCAACATGCATGGTTCATATGGCCCCCAGTGGTAATACAGGCCACACACATCAACATGGACCCCCACCTGCAGCAGGACCATGGACTCAGACATTTCTCTCAGCAGCAGCTTGAGGTAGGATGTCATTGTGGTTTTAGGCGGCAGCTCAGGCCATTCTGATCAGTATGGCCCTGGTGGCAGCATGGCACTCAGACATCATCATGGCCTCAGGTGGTGGCCCACGAGCAAAGCATCCACAAAGCCATCAGTGGCAACAGGAGACATGGACATCAACACAGATCCTGGCTGCTGTAGGGTTTGAGCCCAGACATAGCCCTCAGCAGCTCAGCCTGGATGACACTATGGCCCTAGATGGCAGGGCAGGCCACTCAGATCAGCTTATTCCTCACCCCCTTCGCTTCTTCAGTTCTGCCTCTCTCCACAGCACATGAAACACTCTGCTTCTCTTTCTCTCCCATGTCTCCACCATATATTTGCTCATCATAATGGCAACCACCTGCCAGGTGCCTCAAAGCACTGGCCAGGCCTGTGGGTGTCTTCCACCTGCCCACGAAGAGCAGGGCCAGGTGGGCCTAGTGGTTATTATATCTTGTTTGGCCATGTTCCATGTTTGGTGGCTATCTGGGGGCCTGCTCTCCTTTCTTTCTTTCTTTCTTTCTTTCTTTCTTTCTTTCTTTCTTTCTTTCTT
>CABHPH010155723.1:29069-47686 GCA_902168325.1 Peromyscus nudipes
CTTTCTTTCTTTCTTTCTTTCTTTCTTTCTTTCTTTCTTTCTTTCTTCCTTCCTTCCTTCCTTCCTTCCTTCCTTCCTTCTTTCCTTCCTTCCTTTTTTCTTCTTCTTTTCTTTGTTTTTCAAGGGAAACAGGAGAAGTTGATCTGGGGAGAGGGAAGGAGGTTCCCCTGGGAGGAACGGAGGACAGGGATAATGCAGCTGGGATGTATGTAATGTATAAGAGAAGAATAAAAGTTTAAAAAAGGTCTCCAGACACCATTCCAACTCCACTGAAAATGCGTTCAGACTACACAGAAAGGGTTTTGTACAGCAAAATGAACATATTTAGTACCTTTGAGTTGAATATTTAATGACAAATATGGTATATTGTATGCGACCTATTTTTTTTTTTTTACCACGATTGAAAAATAATATTGTTTCCTCACACATCTCTTACCTTGATCTTCATGTGGGTGCCAAGCACAATTTACAGACTTGGAAGCTGTAACATCCATGGTGACCATGGATGGATAATGAAAGTAAACTTTTAAATCTGGACAGGTGAAGAGCTTGACCTGTGTCTCCTCTCTTCATCAAATTCTGGAGCCTGCTCGTAGGTGCAACAACTTATGGTACCAACTTCTAGAAGACAAGAGAGAGTAATAATATAACACAGGTTTTATGAGGCCATGGCGGTAATGCTACAACTATAACTATAGGTATACCTATTGTAAAACAACAGGTTTAATGAGCGCAATTAGACAAATCAGATAATCTGAAAAGCTTAGTTATCTAATTAATTTGTTGTGTGGGAAGAGAGGGAGAAAGCCATGTACCTAAGAAGTCTATGTGGCTCTTGATATGAACCTACTTAATGATCTAACAAATGTGTAGTAAAGTTACTAAAGACACACACACACACACACACACAAATAAAACCACTTTTCTATTCAATGTGTCATTCACTTAAAACAAAGCAAAACAAACAAACACACAGAAAAACAAAACCAAAACAGAGCCTGTGGGAATTGTGAGGCCTACTCTTATTTTAAAGTCATGCACCCACTTGTCAAATGTGAATGAAGTGTCTCTTGTGTTGGAGATGACATCCCTGTCTACTCAAAGGGTCTATCTACAGATTAGGGAAGTCCTATAATAGCCTCCATCTAGGAATGCCTCTTCTGAAGCTCTGCTTGTGTCCAAATCAACTTTCATTTTTCACAGTAAATGTTCCCACAAAATCCTTTTTTAGATTGATGTAAAAGTTATATATAATATAAACCATCTAGTTGCTTAATTCCTATAAAACTCAATATTATATCTTTAATGACACATAAAATAAAAGCGAAGCAACTTATTATAAAATATATGTTAATATCTTTTGAAACTCCAACAAAATAAGTGGTGGCCAAGCTAATAGAATGTGTTGTGGACAATCACCATGCAGGCCCACACCTAAGACAGTTAAAGCTTTCTAGACAAGCCATAAATGACTGATGACCTTTCCATATCCTAACTGTCCTATCTGTAGCGAAGGTTTAACTGACCCTCATGTTAATTACTAACAGACTTAACCAAACATTCATATAAACAACACTTGACTGAGACAACAGCCAGCCCTTCCACCCGAACACGCAGATTTTGCCACAATTAGTTGGTCTTCTTAGCTTGTGTTCTTCTATTTGAGAAACTAATTTCCCCCAAAGAAAATAACTAAGAACTATCTTTGAATTTTTTGTAGTATCTAACTGTTTAAGAATCATAACAAATTGATAATGATATGTGCTTTTGCATACACTTGTGAAGGACAGGTGTGAAGACTTTGTGATGGTTAAAATTATACTTAAGGTTTTAAAACATACATAATATGCATGCACACACACATATACACACAGATGCATACACACACATGCATACATACACACACAGTACTTATACACACATACACATACATACATACATACATACATACATAGACACACCCTTTGTACAGTCTGTACCCTATTAGCCCACTTCCCTTTTATCCCAGATGTTGAAGACTATTCTTAAATTGACTTATCTTGTAAAATGTGCTGTTCTTGTAAGCCAATAAATCATAAGACAAACTGCTCTTTCTGATTTTATAATCTAACTTGCTTACTTTGCTAAAAAAAAAAGATGACTAGGACAACTGCAGGACATATATGTTAAAATAAGACCTTACTTACTTGTAGGCAAAATATGTGTAATCTCATGTTTTTGCCTTTGTAAGCCCTGGGCTGATATGGCTAGGTGCTGCATCTTGGGAGCTCTCTCAGGTCCAGTCCTAGCACCAGGAGGGCACCAGTACCTAAAGACAAAAACAAAACAAAAAACATCTTATTAAAATTTATTCACGGTTGTGGTGAATCTCTGAGCAACACCAGATGTATAACAACTTAAGAAACTTTTTCTTACATTTGATAAATTGCAGTAACTGTTACAGAAGTGAACATTGTGTGAGTTCAAAGCCCATAAATGTCACAACTGCACACTCAGAATAAATCAGATACAGTCTGTTTGTAGCAGAAATGCCACACTTTTCTTTGACTGCAGGGTCATGATATTTTGAGCTGATGAGCCCTGGAGAGTTTATCAACAAATTTTCATCCTTTACACGGTATCACATTCAATGTATACAAGTTCTCTACATTTATGTGACAGGACTCCAATACTAAATGGGGCTATCACTCACTTAGTGCCATATCCAGCAGAGCTTTATAAACCACTGTAGAGCACAGAGTACATCTTTAGTAGCCTTGTATATCCTATACTTTGGGAGATTATCTAAAAGCCTTGCCCAGTAAAGCCAAGAATGTTACACCATTATTGCAACAACAACAACAACAACAACAACAACAACAACAACAACAACAACAATTCCCCACAAATTTCCAAAAAATTCACAAAGAGGCCTATGGTTCTCACTGAGAATTGTTGCTCTGTGCCTTGAGATCCTCCTCTGCTCCTGGAAGCATGGAGATCAATAGCTCACATAGAATGCTTCTTGGTCCTTGGCTACTGTGGGCTTTCCAATGGAGTTTTCAGATAGCCTGCCTCTGGCTGTTCTTCCTGCCAACTCCTCATGGCTCTTCCCTGGCCATTTTGCCACCTTCTCTGGAGGACTCGTGGGATCACATCCTGGGTGAGCTGTCCAGCATCAGAATTGTAGAAATGCTGCTCTGCAGAGAGCAAGTTTTCTGAGAATTCTCTTCATATTATTTCTGATTGCCTAAGGAAACCAATCCATAGAACATCATATAATGTCACATTTCTAACTCCCTGGGGCTTCCTTGACTGAGTCCTGGGGCAGGGAAAGAGTGCATTACTATTCCTTTAGCTCCAGGTGAGTTTCATCTTCTCTATATTGGTAGAAGAGACCCCTCATGCTATTCTGAAGGCATTGAAAGTTGGGTCTGTAGAATAGAGCATTAATCTGTGTTTTCTTTTAAAAGCTTCCTTCAACAAAAGCAAACAGATTTTGCAGAGGCGAAATTTTATATTATTTGGTGGATCCCTTTCAGAAAAGTCACATAAAATGATCAAAACAGGGTTAAAATTTTATTTTAATTGAAAGAAAAATTACAACAAAGTATACATATTTGAAAATAGGCCCAATAGTGAAAAAAAATTTTTTTGATTACAAAAAGAGCACACACAGTTTTTAATTGATAAAGTGCCTGATACATCTCTGTGATGTGTTTTTACCCTTTTCTTGGCTTCATGATTGTTGACAATCATCATACTCTACATAGAGAGAAGACATGTGATGTTTGATTAAGCCTCATTTGCTAGGTTTGACCAAGAAAGTACCACTTGCTATTAATAACTGAGGAGACTTGTTTTGTCCTTACAACTCCTAAATCTTGGTGTTTAAGTTTCATCTTTTATGCTTAATAACCAAACAATCTTCTTAAAAATCACTTAGCGACCTAGCTAAATGATCGTATCCTAGACAAACATATTTCACTAGACTCTAAATAATTTACTGGGATTTGATCTACCTTTACACATTTCTAAAGGTGGCAGTAGAGACAAAGGGAGATAACATGAAATAGTAGGTGAAATAGGTAAATATAGCAGTTTTATTGATTTTACAGAAAACATGACTAAGTCAAGGCACTAGCAAGATTCCCCTTAGGGTCTTAAAATTGAAACCAGGTAAATAATAGGGCCTAAGGCTTCACTTTCTGTGATTTCAGATAAAACCCACCTCCTTTAAAGGACATGGGTACAGGTGAAAACTCAGACCCAGGAACAGCAAAGATATCCCAGAGCTTTCCAGACTATGCAAAGTCACTTAATTACAACCCTAGGCAACCTCTAAATACTGACATTCTCCTCACTGAGAGCAGGCTGACCTAGAAAGCCACAAATAGACTCCTTCTGATAGGTGCACCAACTGGATGTCAAGCATGATTAGTGAGAAGGTGAAGAGGCTCCCCACTACCCCCACTGACCTCAGGGCCATGCAGAGCAGAGTGTGACAAAGGTCCAGAAAGCATCTGCCACCTGGCCTGGAGGTGGGGGCATGCATCCCTGCAGAATTACAATTATCCTTTTACTTTGAAAGATTGTCCACCTATGTCATTAAGTATTTTTCTACCTTGTGCAAATTCCAGTTTTTTTTTTAAACTAAGTGTTTACATCTGTTTTACCAGAGGACTTATTTCTAAGAGAGTAAGTCTTGTTCCGACGTTTGCTACTCTGTTCATTTGTTTTGTGGGTATATCTTCCAGGCAGCGACAGAGGGTGGCAAGTCTGACAGGTAGCCTTAGCGTTTGTCTGGTCGCCTTTAACTTTGTAAGTGTACAACTCCATGGAATTCACCTGACCTGAAAGCATGAGATAGAAAACAAATAACCAAGGAAGAGTGGTAAGGAAATAGCATATCTTTACTAGTGGTGTGTATTTGAGGTAAGACAGACTCTGAGCAGCAGCCTCTCTCTCTCTGAATATTCAACAAAACTTATAAAACAGTTATCGAGATTGGATAAGGGTTTGCCCACAGAGGTCCTAATGTGACTCTAATTGTTCTGCTGTCTTGCCTTGACGTCCTTCTGTTCCAGCACTCCGTGGCAGTCTTGCAGTGTGTCACAAATGATACGTAAGCAACAATCCGAAGCATAACTAAGTAATTTCACTGGACACTTTACAGTGTTCTTTTCAAAAAAGGGCCTTTGAATGAGAAATGCGTTTTTGGAAAACGAAGTATCTAGTTTGATAACAGGGAGTGACTATAGGCAAAGAATCACAGAGACATCATCAAGGGCTACATTGTGTTTAACTGAGGTAGATGGAGCATAGACGAATGAAGGCAATATCACTTAGTGGTCATCATTGTCAGCCAACGTTATGAGTGAATGTACCGTATGATTGAACAAAACAAGTAAATGTCCCTCTCTTTGTGGAACACAGTCTGATGGTTGAGAATACTCAGAAAGGCAGTGCTATTACTGGCCCATACAGAATTTTGGAAAGCAAAAGTAATTCACAGGAAAGATGAAATGAGGAAGATATTGGGTATTTGTCTTAGTGATGATTCAATTCAGTTCAATTAGACATTCATTGTAAGACAAGCTTGCAGTTGGAACATATTCGTGGAAGGATGTTCCACGAGAGCATCCTTGGAGCAAGCTTGCCATGGAAACGTTACAGATGATTCTACCTTAGGTTGCATGACTGGTGAAGAAGTGATGGATAAACGAACTTAAAATTCCCTCTTCCTGACATAAGCTACACCTTCCTTCCCCGATTGAGCTAATTCTTCCAGACCAAAGCAAGTTCGTCGACCCCTTAATTGGCTTATGTAATTCATTCATTTGGTTATTCACTCAAAAGCTAACAAGCACCCTGTGCATGGTGGCTAGTGCCTATAATCCCAGCATTTGGCAGGTAAATGCAGGAAGATCAGGAGCTCATGCCTAACCTTGGGTGCATAGTAAGTTCAAGGCCAGCCTGGGTTCCAAGAAACCCTATCTAAGAAATAAAACAAAAACAAATATTAGCAATAAAAAATTCCAGGTAGACAAACAAAAAAACCACAAAATAAAAACTGAAAAAAATATTTACAATGTACCAATATTCTAGATGACAGTACAACAAAGATTTTTTAAAACTGACTAATTTTTTATCTTAAAGAACTTATAATTAAGAATTGTTATACGAAGGTCATTACTGAAGTAGTCTGTGTTACTGGGGTGTATGTAAAATATAAATCACCTTAGATAATACTAGCAAGATAATGGCTTCTCAGTGTAAATGATTCCCTTCTGACTGAGGTGTTTAGATTGAACACTGTTTAGGGTGTGGAGTCAGACACATTCAGGTATTAGAAGGTGGAGGCCATTTCAGCGACTGTAAGAGAAATACTTAAAAGATTCTCAACAGGTCAACATAAGGTATTCACTTTTCAACAAGATCCCTACAGGTAGAAGAAAATAGAAGACATGGGAAGAATGGTTAACAAGGGTAATGGCTTGCTGAAATTCTCATAAAACCTGTGCTGTGCTAGAAGACAG
Organism: Peromyscus nudipes; assembly: GCA_902168325.1. Classification (NCBI taxonomy): domain Eukaryota; kingdom Metazoa; phylum Chordata; class Mammalia; order Rodentia; family Cricetidae; genus Peromyscus; species Peromyscus nudipes. Next base: position 35,588 of record CABHPH010155723.1, read on the forward strand.
GCAAATTTGGTGTTTAGATTTAGCTGTCATATAAAGGGAAGCCAAGGAGTGATATTTCCTAGTACTAACTGGAGAACTATATTAATACGGACTCTTGCAGCAGAATGCTGGTATCACACACAGGTAAATATACTTCAGTGCACCCAGAATAAGCATCTGGAGTCCCAGAGCTCTTCATTGAACTAAATTTGGTAACTGAGCCTTTTCCTTTTATCCTATGCATTTTGATGTTTGCCATGTAGCCACTTTTCTATTTGCAAGGGATTCTGAGTCTTTCCTATGAGATGTCCCTTCAATGTTTCCTGTCCCTTCAATGTCTGGAGTCAATTAATGGTAGAAAAAAAAGTAAAGGGTAAAGACACTTTCAAGAAATGTTTTAGTCAGTGTGTTTGTTATTTTCATATCTTTATGCTATGTTTATTTATCCAACTAACAATGCTTCCTTCCTTTACACTTGAACTTGAGGCTCCTTCCTTACTTTACAGGGCCTTCTGTGGGTCATAGCTCTCAGAAAAAGTACCAGTTCTGTGGCCCCTAATGGAAGAGTCTAGAACAATAGCTATACCTTTTTAAAATGACGACAAGAACATGATCACTAGCATTTTTATATCCCTTTCATTTGTTTAGTAGTCTATGGAGACTACTTGAATAACAGTCACCATTTACTTTCTGCCCTAACCCTTGGAGTTCTGAGACTTTAGAACTTTTAGTTAAAAAAAAAAAGCTACAGAATGACTTCTATAGAAGCACAGGTACTCCACTGTCATGACCTGACAAATAAAACCCTGGTATTCTTCTAAGCATATCTGTGGATCATTTTCTGATCCTAGGTAATTTTTAAGCTGAGAGTCTGAATTTAAGAATCTCAGAGTATGCCAACCAAGCATGTCAGTAAAGTTAGTTATATTTGGTCAGAACAGCAGAGAGAAAAATGGATCCAGAAAAATAGCTATTGTACACTACTTATAAAAGATACTGATCACCCCAAAGACCCTGTGCATACACTGTGCATATTGCAAGGATTAATAAGCCAGTGAGCCTCTGAGAAAATGTGCTGGTAGTGCAGATTTCAGCATGGCCCAGAGGGAAGTAATAGAGCCATTTTTTTTTTTAAATATTGAAAGTGCTTCCTAACTCAAAAGCCTAAACTTCTGAATCCATGTAGGTACAACTTCCTATAAACCAGTCTCATGTTATCCTCTGCCCTTAGCCAAGTCCCCTTGAATTGGGGGGACTTTGTTTGGTTACTCTACCATTCAGAATCTTCTGTCTTACTGACCATGAAACTGCTCAGCTGAGCTAAAAGGCAAAGTGACAATAATTGGAAACAAAATGTCTTTGTTCCCTTTCCCTGTGAGAAGCTGCCTGCTCCTTACAAACACCATATTGGTGAGGGCAGTTTCTTTATTGAGCCTGCTGACAGAGACATTCCGCATATTTATAACAACTGAGAAGAGCATGCCCTGAAGAGTGAACTTCATTCTTAGACTGCCAGGTAGCTTTCTGGAAATGACAGTGATTCGTCCCCTGTGATTCTCTCTCCTACTCACTGACTTCATAAAGCAAAACTTGACAGCCTAATTTTATACAGTTAATAATACTAAGAAGCAATGTGATTTCAGAGTGTCTGTTAGACTTGTCCATATTAAGCTATTTTTAACAACCAGTTTTTTCATATCCTGGCACAGCCATATATGAATGGAATGGCAGAAGTCATAAAGCCAGCACAGCAGCTTGACAAAGATCCAGCAAAGCTCAGCCACATAATGGCCGTCATGCCACCTTTGGTTTTCATCTCCACCTGTTGCATACTTGAGGGACTTTAAATATTTGTACAATTTGGGGATATTGGATTGATGGAAAATTCCTTATGAATCATTTATATCTTCTCCCAGAATGCTGCTTCTAAGCTTCCCGAGGACAGTCCTGAACATACTATTCTCCCTGCTTTTAGGGAGGTATCTTTATCTACTTGAAGGTCTCCTCATGCCTTGGAGGTTGTGACACATAAAGAAACCAGAGGTTTCTTCATGAGGCTATGAGAAATTCTTGAAACATCTATCCATGTACTTACTCAGGAACAAGATAATCAAAACAAAGTAAACTTAAAAAGGTCAACAAGATTTGGTAGGCTATTCAGATTACAAACCTCCTCCCACTGTACACTCAGACAATTATGTGGCATATACCTCTGCCCTACACAGAGACATATTGATGAGGAAAGTATGGAGTGGAAAGATGGTAAAAGTATGGGACATCAGGACTTCCCTTTCTTAGAAAAGTTAGTACATGCAGAGTCACGGTAATGTCATATGACCAAGGAACAGCAGAATGCCAGGATTAGACATACAGACAAATTCTATAAAGTTACAAACATTGTATTATGCCAGAATTTGAATAATAACTGCAGCAGCTTTAGCATGAGGATTTTTCCTGGGCACTCTGACCATTAAGAGTTAAGAATACACTGCTTGGGACATGGCAAAATGCCTGGATTAACTTGAAGATTTTGTTTTTGTCTAGTGTCCTTGAAGCAACCAAAGCTACCAGCCTGAGAACTGGCTGTCATATGCCTCTAGATTCTTAAAAAATTGGGTTATGGAGTTAATGAGTAATAATGATAATTCTGTGCATCAATGATATCAAAACTTGAGGGAAAATGATTGGAAATGATAACTCTGTTCTGTCATAGTTTACTAATGATGACTAAAAGATGAGCAAAAGGAAGTAAAACATGTCCAAAACCAAAAATGATATGATCTGTGTTTTGGAACATCATGAATGTATCCCTGCTTACTAAATTCTGTATAAATAAAGAAGCACTCTGCCTGCCTGTTAATCAGGCTGCAAGAGTTTCCTGACCACCATAGCCTGGCTCACTTCCTTTCCCCACCAACTCCTTACATCCTGTGCTGGGACCTGTCCCACCTGTCAGAGTAGGACAAGTCATACTGAGATGTGCTTCCTCTCTGTCCGTCTCTCCTAAAACAAAACTAAGAAGTGTCCCATGTCTGATTCCTCCCATGCCATTCTTCCATCCACTCATCTTCAGACCCTGCCCTCATCTGGAGCTGGACTCCAGCCCTATCCCTTATTATATGACTTACCAAGGTACTATTTTAATTTTTATTCAAACTAGAAGTCAGTGAAAGCATCCTTGATTCCATTTGTCATTTAATAGCATATAAGTTTGTTTCTGTTCTAGGAAAATTCTTATAAGGTTCAGTGACTACATTAATGGGTACTTTATATTTATTTAACAAGTTTCTTTATTTGTTTTAAATTTATTTTAAAATATCACATATGTGGACTGTATTTATGTCATTTCCCACCCTCTGCTCCCACCAATCCCTCCTGTGTGCTCCGAACTCTTCAGTTACATGACATGTTGTTGTTTAATTATTATCGTTACATGTATACACATAAATAAATTTATATATACAATCTGCTGAGTACTTTTAGAGCTTCTCGTGTGTATTTGATTTTAGGGCTAGCTATTTGCTATTGGATAACCAATTAGTGGGCTCATTCCTAGGGAAGACTGATTCTCCTTCTCTCAGTAGTCATTAATTACCTGTAACCCTTCATTTAGAATTACATACCCAACTGATTTTTTTCCTAACGTATTGGCATGCCAACTGATGATGTCATTGTCCTGGTCTTGTTTAGGCAATTATGTTATTGAGACTTCTTGAGTTCTGCTTCTCTGGCCATATAGAGAAGATACAATCTCACAGCAGATGTCTTGGTCTTCTGACTCATAATCTTTATACCTCCTCTTCTACAATGTTATCTGAGTCTTAGAAATAGGGATTATGGTTTAGATGTATTAGTTTGGTTGAGCACCCCAGGCTTAGTTATTTTTTTAATTGATTCTTTTCTTTTTTTAAAAAACTTTTTATTGATTCTTTGTGTATTTCATATCATGTATCCCAATCCCACTTAACTCTCCATCCCCTTGCCTCTGCCCACTGCCTTTGTGACCTCCCCCCAAAACAAAACAAGATTTAAAAGTACAGTAAAAAAAAAACAAACAGGAAAAAAAAAAAAAAAAAAAGGAGGGAAGAAAGAAAAAAACAAAGAAAAAGAAAGGGAGAGAGAGAGAGAGAGGGAGAGAGAGAGAGGGAGAAAGGAAGGGAGAAAGGAAGGAAGGAAGGAAGGAGGGAAGGAAGGAAGGAAGGAAGGAAGGAAGGAAGGAAGGAAGGAAGGAAGGAAGGAAGAAAAATCTTGGCATAGAAGCTATAGTGTGGCACAGTGTGGTCCATACATCTTTACTTGTAAGTAAGTGTTCATGCAATGGGTCATTGGTTTGGCTGGAGGCCTCTGGCTTCTGCTATCCTATCGAGACTGGGTCCTCACTGGGACTTCTGTTGTCTTGTGTCCTAGAGAGCCCTTAGCTTTGGATCTGCAGGTCTGACTCCTTCACATACTCCAGCAGTTCATAGATGGGGTGGAGGTTGTGGTGGGCCGACTCATAGCCCTGGTTTTGGGCCTGTATGGTATCTGGGTTGGTCAGCCTGCTAGCTCTCCCTCATTGTCACCACTAGGGCAAGCTCTCCAGCACTGCCCCAGCTAGCTCATCCAATGTAGCAGGCAGCAAGGGGCAGAGCCAGTTCTCCTGTTCTCACATCCTCAGGTCTGGCTTACCCTCATTCACACCACCAAGACCAGCTCTACTGTTTTGCCCAGGCGAGGTCCCTCTCTCCCGATTGACTGCTGGAGTTGTTGAGGGACAGAGCCAGCCCTTCCTTTCTCATGCCCCGAGGCCAGCTCTAGTCATTATTTTGACCAGTTGTGACTTTGTGTAATGGTCCCTGTCTGCTGTAAAAAGAAGCTTCTTTCATGAGGGCTGTGAGCAACACTTTTCTGTGGAAATAAGAATAAGTATTTAGTCCTCCCATGGGGAGTCAGCAGAGTCTGATACACTCAGCTGAGGCAAGTCCAAGCCCCTCCCCCTGCACCAAGGCTGTGTAAGATGTCCCACGGCAGGCAGTGGGCTCCAAAAAGCCAGCTCATGCGCCAGGGATGGATCCTGATCCCACTGTCATGGGATCCCTTAAGCAGGGCTTGGACTGGGTTGGGGGGGGTGGGAGGAAGGAGGGGAGGGGATCTGTGGTTCGTATGTAAAATGAATAGAGAATTTCATAATAATAAAAAAGAATAAATATTTAGGATGTAGTTAGAATTTATACTTGTGTGGGAAAGTAACAGCAGTTGGTTCTCCTTTAGGTTCCATGATCTCACTAGCCATGAGTAGTGACCTCTATTTCCAGTTCCAGGTATGGTTCTTTCCTGTTGAACTTGCCTTGACTCCAATTAGACTGCTGTGATTACAGCCAAGATATGAGTAACACTATTGTATCTTTAGGGACATCTTGCCATACTGGTAATTATTGCAGTTCATAGGCATCAAGTTGGGTTGGACTATTGATTATTTTTCTCCATTTGCAGTTTTCATAGCACTGGTACTGAAAATGCTAGGCCCCCAGGGATCAGGCCTTCAGGTCAGATCCACCTTGATTCCTCCAAGACCTGTATCTACCGTATGTGGTATCTTCAGCAACAGGAACTTACATTTGACTTCTGGGAGGTAGCTCAGGGCAACAATAGTATGTACTGTTTAAGGAGGTGCTTGGATGCCTCTGACCAAAAACACAAAAGGTTTCTCCTACCTAGTACTGGGGATTTTGTTTGATAATCTATGGCTCTTGGGGGAAGCATTATCACCTCAAGCAACGTAACTCCATCTAAACTATATATACACCATCCATACACACACATGCACACACACATGTATAATTTTTGGTAAACATAAAATAATATGATTCCCTATGGGTTTTTCAAACATCCTTAGTGTTATTTATCCCTCCTTCCTCCCCTCCTCTCCTTCTATATTTTCCTCCCCTCCCCCAGTTAAAGTCCCCCCCTCATCTTCTGTTTTTCCCATTTCCCCTTCTTAACATCTGTAGTCTATTATTCCCCTCTCTAGAGCCTCCTTCTACCATGGTCTCATTTTACTTTCTAGTTTGGGTGGCTATTCTAGGTTATAGACTCACACCTGAAGATTTGGAGTTAGGAACCACAAATAAGAAAGAACATGTGGTATTTGTCTTTCTGGGTCTGGGTTACCTCACTCAGTATAATACTTTCTAGTTCCACCTATTGACTTGCAAATTTCATGATTTTCATTTTCTTTTCAGTTGAATAGAATCCCATTGTATGTATGTGTTTGTACCACACAAATGCACAACTCTACTAGATATAGAGGCCATGGGAATGAATCTATGAAACTTTCTAAGAGTTTTAGAAGAACTCACAGTTTAAGAAGGAGAAAGAAAGCTTTCTTTACTGTGCATGTTTTTTTTTATTTTTATATAGCTGATTATCTAATTTCCATTGGGCAGATGGGAAAACTGAGGCCAACTGACATTTAGTGGCTTGGAACAAAGGTCACTATGAATTCATGGCAGAGACAGGATGAGTCCTGGACTCTCTGCTGGTAGTGCCCAGTGTCTTCACAATAACACATTTTTGGTTCTAGTTTTGGAGCAAGGGATACATTGCATTGATATCCATCTTTGTGACATGCTCACACACAACTCAATTGTATCCTTCCATTCGGTGCCTTCCTGTAGTATTTTGTTCTCCACAGGTGATGTCCACACTCAGAAGAGGCAAGAACAGAAGGAAGAAAAATAAATCATTTGATGTACTTTTTTATCTCAAGCTAATAAAATGTTTCTATGTACTGAAGTTATGCCCGGGAGCCACAGGTCATCTTTTCATCATTACTAGCTCTCAGCTCTATTTTGCTTTTCTGTGTTGTTGGATTCCCTCAGGCATGCTTTAAGGGATTTGTTTCCATTACAGGACACGATCTGTGCAAACTTTGCCACTCAAAGGCTCAGCTTCCATGAATAGTAAATAACCTCATTTTGGTATCCAGATTGTCTTCAGAATTTTGTTTTACCTTCCACACATCTCTCTCCAAAAACCAAATATTTCCTTTGATCCATTTAACCAGAGCTGTCAATGTTAATAGGAAAAGTTTTATCATTAGCATGGAACTTTTTTTTTTTTTTAAACCAGACTCTGTTATCTGGAGATGTGTCTCTGCACTAGGGAGTGTGCTCAGCAGGGTCACAATTCAGTATTCAGCAAGTAACTGTAGAGTGCTGGAGCATTAATGTCACTTTTTAAAGTTACTCTCTGGAGTATCTGAGAAATGGAATTGCCTTCTCTTCCTTGGAATTTTCACCAAAGAAGTAAAATATGCTCTGAGAGGGAAGTTTCCTTGCGCAGCAGGGCATGGCCTTTCGAAGCAGCCTGCCTGCCCTGCATTAGGAATGTACCCAGTTCAGAAGTGAGAGTCTCCTCATCACCCAGCTGCAGAGCTCAGGGAGATCTTCATTCCACAGTCTCTACAACATACAGATGGAATTTGTTTCTGTTCTTTCAAATTTGAGCCTTAGCTCCTGGAAAAATCTGTCCTGATTCTCAGCCCCTATGGCAGATGACATACACCATTCACCCCTAAGACTCCCGCTAGAGTCATGGTGGTTAGAACATTCTGAGAGACAAGGTTTATTAGATTACCTTTGTACTTTTTAATGACCAAAGGATTGCCAAACATTTTTCTTTTATTGAAAATAGAGAGGTTTTTTTTCATACCATGTACTCTGATCACAGTCCCCCATCAATTCTTCTTAGTTCCTCCCTTCCTCTCCTCCAGTCTAGGTCCACACCCTTTCTGTCTTCAATTAGAAAACAAACAGACATCTTTAAAAGAGGGATTGAAACTAGAGTTCTTCACATTTGCTTTTCTCTAATATGAAATAGGGACATCACGACAACAATGATACCAATGGCGATATGGATCAATATCATCCATATTAATGATATTAATGATGTGTTTACAACATGAAAATTGTTTTACTGAGTTTCATATACATTATATTGTGCATCAGAGGATGAGGCTCTTGATAGCCATTTGTCACATGAGGAATTTAGGATATTAATAGATTTAATAACTTGCCCAGGGTCTTAACATTCAGTCTGATTAGAAAACCTTCACCCTCGTTGTTATGTATGTTAGAGTTTGAAGGATCTCTGGCTTACTGTGTGGTTTTCTAAATATATCCTCTTGTGGTTAAATTTCTCCAGTCAGAATGGTGTTTAAGCTGCACCCACAGACTTGTTTTCTCCTTTTATACAGCATTATCGCAGCTTATTTGGATAGCTGAGAATAGTACCATCTAAATAATGATGGAAGACCTCAGGCAAATCGCTTAGCCCCCCACCCCTGAACTTTGCTTCCCTCATTTGAAGGATGATGAAATTGTAATACTTGCCTCACAGGGCTGTTCGAAGATCAAATGTAGTAATGCAAGCAAAGTGCTCTCATTGAATATTGCTGGCTCAGTTTCCTTCTTTGCACCCATTTCCTGTGGGTACCAGTATAAGGAAATGTGGCGAGACTGTGGACAGATTTGATGCTATCCAGGTTCTTATTTGCTAAATAATTGATTTTTCATCCTTAAAAGGTTTGAAATATATTAATGAGCGAAAGGTAATGTCATCACTAGTAGTATGTCTTATGTTTCTGTAATTTGCCCCTCCCAGCTAGCCATTCTCCTCACACGATTCATTCACACATTGTGAGAGATATTCATGCATTGCTCATTTAAGAAGCATTGATTAAAATTTCTGCTTGCCAGACATCATTCAGTGTCCTAAACCACTTGACCAATTATCTTCTTTCTTTGTCTAACTATTCTTGCCTTTATGGTAGGTGCCACCTGTGTCCTTTAACCTTCCATTCACTTTTCTTTCTTTATTTTTCTTAAGGAATTTTTTAATTCATTGTACATACCAATCACAGATCCTCTCCTCCCTCCTCCCACCCCTCCTTCTTTCCCCCAACCCACCCCCATTCCCTCCTCCATCAAGGCAAGGTGTCCCATAGGGAGTTTGAAGAGCCTGGTAAATTCAGTAGAGGCAGGTCCAAGTGCCTCCCCCTGTATCAAAGCTGTGCAAGGTATCCAACCACAGGTAGCGGGCTCCAGAAAGCCAGCTCGTGCACCAGGGATGGATCCTGATCCAACTGCCAGGAGTTCCCTTAAGCTACACAACTCCCTCCCTTATGCAGAGAGCCTAGTCCAGTCCCATGGAGACTCCATAGCTGTTGCTCTAAAGTGTATGAATTCCCACTAGCTTGGTTTGGTTGTCTCTGTATGTTTCTCCATCATGATCTTGATGCCCCTTGTTCATAGAATCCCTGCTCTCTCTCTTTGACTGGACTCCTGGAGCTCGGCCTTGTGCTTGGCTATGGATCTCTGCATCTGTTTCCATCAGTTATTGGATGAAGGCTCTATGGTGATAGTTAGGGCACTCGCTGATCTGATTACAGGGGTAGGCCAGTTCAGGCTCCCTCTCCACTATTGCTAGTAGTCTAAGGTGGGGTCATCCTTGTGGATTCCTGGGAACTTCCCCAGCACCCAGCCTCTTCCCATCCCCACGACGTCTCCCTCCATCATGGTATCTCCCTCACTGCTCCCTCACTCTGTCCCTGATCCAGTTCTACCATCCCATTGTCTCATGTTCTCATCCCCATCCTCCACCCTCAATTGCTGCTCCTCATCCCCAGTTTACTCATGGAGATCTCTATTTTCCCTTCCCAGGGCAATCCATGTGTCCCTCTTAGGGTCCTCCTTGTTAGCTAGTTTCTCTGGAGCTCTAGGTTGTAGTCTGGTTATCCTTTGCTTTACATCTAGTATCCACTTATGAGTGAGGACATACCGTGTTTGTCCTTCTGGGTTTGGGTTACCTCACTCAGGATGATATTTTCTAGTTCCATCCATTTGCCTGTAAATTTCATGATGTCATTGTTTTTTATTGCTGAGTAGTACTCCATTGTGTATATGTACCACATTTTCTTTATCCATTCTTCAGTTGAGGGTCATCTAGGTTGTTTCCAGGTTCTGGCTATTATGAATAATGTTATTATGAACATAGTTGAACATAGTTGTGGTATGATTGAGCATTCCTTGGGAATATGCCCAAGAGTGGTATAGTTGGATCTCAAGGAAGATTTGATTCCCAATTTTCTGAGAAACTGCTATATGGATTTCCACAGTGGCTGTACAAGTTTGCACTCCCACCAACAGTGGAGGAGTGTTCTCCCTGCTCCATATCCTCTCCAACATAAACTGTTATCAGTGTTTTTGATCTTAGCCATTCTGACAGGTTTAAGGTGGTATCTCAGAGTTGTTTTGATTTGCATTTCCCTGGTGACTAAGGATGTTGAGCAACTCCTTAAATGTCTTTTGGCCATTTGAGATTCTTTTGTTGAGAATTCTCTGTTTAGCTTTGTAGCCCATTTTTTTTTTAAATTGGGTTGTTTGGTATTTTGATATCTAGTTTCTTGAATTCTTTATTTATTTTGGAGATCAGTCTTCTGTCATATGTTGGGTTGGCGAAGATCTTTCCCATTCTGTAGGCTGTCTTTTTGTCTTATTTATCGTGTCCTTTGCCTTACAGAAGCTTCTCAGTTTCAGGAGGTCCTATTTATTAATTGTTGCTCTCAGTGTCTGGGCTACTGGTGTTATATTTAGGAAGTAGTCTTCTATGCCAATTCGTTCAAGACTACTTCCTACTTTCTCTTCTATCAAGTTCAGTGTAACTGATTTTGTATTGAGGTCTTTGATCCACTTGGACTTGAGTTTTGTGCATGGCATAGATATGGATCTATTTGCAATTTTTTACATGCTGAAATCCAGTCATGCCAATACCATTTGTTGAAGATATTTTCTTTTTTTCCATTGTACAATTTTGGCTTCTTTGTCAAAAGTCAGTTGTTCATAGGTATGTGGATAATGTCAGGGTCTTCATTCAATTCCATTAATCCACATGTCGGTTTTTATGCCAATACTAAGCTGTTTTTATTACTGTAATTCTATAGTAGATCTTGAGGTCAGGGATGGTGATGCCTCCAGAGGGTGCTTTATTGTACAGGATTGTCTTAGTTATCCTGGGTTTTTTTATTTTCCGTATGAAATTGAGGATTTTTCTTTCAAGGTCTGTGAAGAATTGTGTTGGGATTTTGATGGGGATTGCATTGAATCTGCATATTGCTTTTGGTAAGATAGCCATTTTTACTATGTTAATCCTACCTATCCATGAACACTTTTCCATTTTCTGATATCTTCCTCAATTTCTTTCTTCAGAGACTTAAAGTTCTTATCATACAGGTCCTTTACTTATTTAGGTAGAGTTACCCCAAGGTATTTTATCTTATTTGTGGCTATTATAAAGGGTGATATTTCGCTGATTTCTTTCTCAGCCTATTTATCATTTGTATAGAGGAGAGCTACTGATTTTTTTTTGAGTTAATCTTGTATCCTGCCACATTACTGGAGGTGTTTATCAGCTGTATGAATTCTCTGGTAGAATTTTTGGGGGTCACTCAAGTATACTATCATATCGTTTGCAAATAGCGGAAGTTTGACTTCTTCCTTTCCAATTTGTGTCCCCTTGATCTCCTTATGTTGTCTTATTACTCCAGCTAGAACTTCGAGTACTATATTGAATAAGTATGGGGAGAGTGGACAGCCTTGTCTTGTTCTTAATTTTAGTGGAATCATTTTAAGTTTCTCTCCATTTAATTTGATGTTGGCTGTTAGCTTGCTGTAAATTGCCTTTATTATGTTTAGTTATGTCCCTGTATTCCTGATCTCTCCAAGACCTTTATCATGAAAGGGTGTTGGATTTTGTCAAAGGCTTTTTCAGCATCTAATGAGATGATCATGTGTTGGTTTTTTTTTTCAGTTTGTTTATATGGTGTATTACATTGACAGCTTTTCATATGTTGAGCCATCCTTGAATCCCTGGGATGAAGCCTACTTGGTCATGGTGGATAACTTTTTGATGTATTCTTGGATTTGGTTTGCCAGTATTTTATTGAGGATTTTTACATCAGTGTTCATGAGGGAGATTGGTTTGTAATTCTCTTTCTTTTTTGCATCTTTGTGTGGTTTGGGTATCAGGGTAACTGTAGCCTCATAAAAAGAGTTTGGCAGTGTTCCTTCTGTTTGTATTGTG
>CABHPH010155724.1:2205-27035 GCA_902168325.1 Peromyscus nudipes
AAGTTTGTCACTTGGGGTGAACCTTGGGGTTTCAAAAGCTCAAGCCAGGCCCAGTGTCTCTCTCTTCCTGCTGCCTGTGGCTCTAGATACAGAGCTCTTCAGCTTCTCCTCCAGCACCACGCTCCCTGCCATGATGAAAATGAACTAAACCTCTGAAACTATAAGCAAGTCCCCATCGCTTTCTTTTGTAAGAGTGGCCATGGTCGTGTCTCTTCACAGCAATAGAATGCTGGCCAAGACAGCTACACAACTGTATGAGGGGGCCCCTCTCTCAGACCTTTTGCCAGCATGCCCAGGTGAGGATGCTGTAGTCAGGGCTGCCTGAGGGTAGAGAACAGCCGAGCTGCTACAAAGAGGGTTAGAGGCAGCAGAGGACCTCCCAAGCAGAACTGGATGTGGGACATGGGAACGGGACCAGGCTTCCTCTGAGAGGGCCTGGGCAGTAGACAGGCTCTTGGTAGCCAGGAGAAAACTATTTTCCATCCCCAAGACTTTCACGGGGACAGAAGACAAGGGACTGGGGAGGAAGGCTGAGGTCTCCATTCCGTATCTGTCTGCCTTCTCCACTGTGTGGACAGAAGGATATGCATTCAGGGCATGACACCCTGCCCAAATCCCTCTGCCTTGATGTCACAGCTGAGCAGCCCACAGAGGCTCCCTGGGGTCTCAGTGGACGTTCGTGTTCCATCCACCGGAACAGGCAGAGGCTTTGATGGACAGGCAGTCCGCTCCTCTCCAAGGCTTCAGCAGGCTTGGTTTAATTTCCTGTATGTGTGTTTCTAATCTTCTCCTTAGAGAGGTCTACTGACTATTCTTTCTGGAATGATGCTTCCATTTGGAAAAAGATGGGACTGTCCTCCTTTCTCCCCATGCATGGCTTTTATAAAAGGCAGCGTGGCGGAGCGATTATAGAGACTGCCACGCACTGTCCAGGCAGAGCCGGCATGGCTGGTACGGAGCACACACGAGCCCCAGCCCCAGGAGTCATACCTCAGGTCACCCAGGAGACCCACCTCAAGGAAAAGGCAGGACAATGTACTTTGCTCTTTCTCCCTTCCTTGGCCTTCCCCACCCCTCAAATGTCCTTCCATTCCAGGAAGTATCCAGAGGAAGATCCAGCTTTTCCCTAGTGCTAGCTTGGGAGAAGGCCCAAGGAACAGGTTCAAGGAGTCCCTGGCTACAGGGCTGGCTTCCTTCTGAAATTCTTCTCCCCCTTGAGAATATTCCCAATAAAATCAGGCTGATATTGGAGCATGGATATTAAGTAACACTTAGCTCATGGGTGGAAACCAGACAGCATGTAACGCCATTGGTTCCGTGTGAGGAGTCTGGGTTTCGAATCAGTATGAAATTCCATTTGTAGGGTTTCTTCTGGATGGAGGGATGGGCTCCACCTCTGAGAGAGGGAGATGAGCTCAGCCGGTTTGGGCTGGGAGGGGCAATAATGACAGAGGCGATGGTGGCAGGGTACAGCACATTGGGGGCAGATACAGGAATCAGGCTCTAGACATCGCTTTCAAGGGTGGCAACATGCCAAGCTGGGTGAGAAGCCCACAGCACAAGCGCTAGAAAGCAAGGTATTTCCTGCCTCCAAGCTTTCACTTCCTCAGGCAGAGAAGGAAAACGGGAAGGAAGGAGGGAAGGCCAGTCGTTAGCCATTGGGGCTGCGGTAATAAAAATGCCACAAGTAGGGAAACTTGGAAACAGCAGAAATCTATTTCTCAGAGTGCGAGAGGTCAAGGCGGACTTGGCATCTTAGAAGACCTTTTACACCTAGGTGGAGCCTTCCTGCTGTGTCCTCAAATGCTGGGCCGGAAGGCACTAATCCCACTCATGAGGCCCCACCCACGTGACATAGTCACCTCCCAAAGGCCTTACCTCCTGACACCATGGCGGTGGGGTTTAGAATTTCCACATTCGGACATGCAAGGCGGGAAGGGGAAAGGAAAAGACCGAAGGGGAGGGGAAGAAACACGAGTCGTCACCAACAGACATCTCTTTAGAGCTACATCATTGGCCTGGAGAGATGGCTCATGGGTAAAAGCACTCGCCTCACAAGTTTGATGTCTTAAGTTAATGCCACCATAGAGAGAGAGAACCAACTCCCAAAAGTCATCCTCTGGCCTCCATCCGTGTGCCGGGGCACATGCTTGCCATCACATACCCTATATACACGGTAATAATAATGATAAATTCAGGTTGCATCATTAATTCCTGAGGGGGTGTGTGGTGTGTGTTTACACCTGTGGTCATCCATTGTTCATGTATTCTCCATCCCCTATAGACTTTTCATGTTAAATATCCTCCCAAACCCCAGAAGGGGCTTGTACCTACCCACCTTCCATTTCACCTCTTGTTAAGTGGGGGTCTTGGTATTAGAACTGTAGGCCAACTCCAGGACTGGCTGCCTGCTCCACCACGGGCTGGCTACCTGCTACGCCACGGGCTTTCCTTACTCAGTGTTCAGCTGCCTTAACCTCCCGTGGGTCTCATTGTGCCCACCTGTTTGAAGGGTCTTCAACTCAGACCCCACACTCGGGTGGAGGGGATCATGCACGGTGATGTAAAGTGTGTGGGACTTCTCCTGGATGGCTCAGAGCATCTCTCACAGGGGACGGTGGTGGCCAGAGCACATCCTTGGGAAGACAACAGGAACCTCCTTAGTGCGCTCTGGTTGGATCTCTGGGCATATTGTTGAAGAAAATAGATTGTAGACTACCTCAGGCAGGAGAGGGTGTTGGGCTCCACTTCGCCACTGACGATCCCTGTCCACAAGTCCCCCAGTCCTCTGGACCTCAGTTTCCCCTTCCCTGCAATAGTGCTATGCGTGTCTAAGTCAGTGCCAGACATTGCAGAAAGTCCCCCGGAGAAGCATGGCTGCCATCCCTGTTTGATTAGGGCCCCAGTGCTGCTCTGAATCACATGTAACCAGAAACTCCCCGCTTAAGTAAAAGGAAGAACGCCCGGGTCTCTTGCTTGTTTTAGATCAACGGTGACTCACTGAAGCACATGACAGTCCCTCGGCGCTGTTTAGAGAACACGGTGAAACTTTAGATGAAGTGCAGCTAAAGGCAGAGTGATTAACTGCTCTCACGCTGGTCCTCCTTTCTCTCCTGGAAAGCTCCAGAAACTCGGCCAACGAGATTAAATTATCATTATGCAGCATTGATACCCAACACTGTGCCCATTAAGTGCATTCATTAGCTACAGAAAGTTCAGCAAAACCCACTTGCTAGCTGCTCGCCTCTCACCCTCCCCCACTTTCCCATCAAAAGATGCCCCCAAGTTTCTATGCACTTATCAAAGACTTCCCCAACTTTCTTCCCAAACTACTTCTTACTAGTCTGGAGTTTCTACCCAACGGAGAAACCGCCTTGCCAAAGATATAAATAGGGCCAATTTAGACATCGTTTTTTGTCACTACTCTGCTGAGGGCTGAAGGACAAAATAAAGAGATTCCTGAGACTTCTTTAAATGTTACTTCAACTCTTAGCTCTCTCCTATGTGAGAGCAAATGGATTTCAATTATGCCAATCCTGTGAGCAGGAAACACAGAATTGAGGTCTTAAATTCGCCCCATTCACCGGTGATTCAGGTTTGTTTAGGCTGCCAATGAATCTTCGTGCTGGCAGTGTTAAGGCGCCTGGGAGCTTGGTTTGATTTCACATAGAAAAGCTTCTCCATTCAGGGTGACATCCCAGGTGTGCAAGGCACAAAGGCCTTGATATCCCCATGATTTCTCTTTGAATCGGGAGTCAATCACACAGCTGTGCAAGTCTCTTCTTCGCCATGTTGGCCCTGTTCTGCATGAATACAGCATGGTGTAGAGGAAGTCCATGGAGGTCAAGCCTGACCTTGTTGGGCTTCTGGCTAGTCAAGGTAGCCTTGGGGAAGACACATCATGCTCTGGCATGCTCTGGGGTGAAGCAGCAGGTGACATTGCTCTGTGAACCCAGTGGTTTGGCACGGAGGAGGGTGTCCTTGTCCCCTTGGTGTGTCCTAGCTGCTCCTGTTTGCTTGCTTCTCTGATGTTTTAGTCTGGATCAGAGCTAATCTTTGTGTCAGGTAAGAACTGGGGACCTTCTAGAATGTTCTTTCTCTTCAGTGAACTAAATATTAGTTTCTGTCCCCTCTGGGTAGACTTTCAGCTCTTGGAGAATTGGATCATGGGAAAGAGATTTCCTCAGCCTTTCAAGGAAAACTAGATAGACCACCAGGTTTGTTTGAAACATTTTGCTCTGTTAAGAGTTTGTCCTGGTTAGTCTGTAATTGTTAGCTTGACACAGCCTGGAGTTATCTGAGAAAGGAGTTGCCTGGATCAAATTGGCCTGTGAGGGATTATCTCGATTGCTCTTTGAGGAAGGAGATCCCACCCATTACTGGTGGTACCATCCTCAGACAGATGGTCCTGGGCTGTAGAAGAAAGCTCTCTAAGCATGAGCCTGTGAACAAGCCAGCAAGCTGGATTTCCTGGCCTAAACAGCTTTGGCAAGGTTGACAGATGCCCACTTACATATCCTGGGAAAGAAGGATTGTGCTGTTTAGTTTTGGTGGTTGTTGTTTTTCAGCTTGACATAAGCTGGAGTCATATGAGAAGAGAGACCTCAATGAGAAAAGACCTCCACCAGACTGGCCTGTAGGCAAATCTGTGGGGCATTTTCTTAATGATTGATGTGGGAGGGCCCAGTTCACTGTGGGCAGAGCCACCCTTGGCCAGGTGGTCCTGGGTGCTCT
The DNA here is from genome assembly GCA_902168325.1 of Peromyscus nudipes. Classification (NCBI taxonomy): domain Eukaryota; kingdom Metazoa; phylum Chordata; class Mammalia; order Rodentia; family Cricetidae; genus Peromyscus; species Peromyscus nudipes. The sequence continues at coordinate 6,940 of CABHPH010155724.1, forward strand.
AAGAAAGAGAACTGAACAAGCCATGGGGAGCAAGCTAATAAACAGTGGGCCTTCATGATCTCTGCTTCAGTTCCTACCTCCAGGTTCCTGCCTTGGCTCGCTTCAATGACGGACTGCGATCAGGAAGTGTAAGTTAAATAAACCCTGTCCTCTTCCGAGCTGCTTTCGGTCATGGTGTTTTGTCCCAACAGTAGAAAGCAAGCAGGACAAGGATGTGTCATGGGTGTCCGGTGCACTATGCCTCTCTGAGTCTGATGTCCTGTCCCAGATGATACAAGAATGGCTGACATCTTTATGTCCATAGTGCCTCTTCTACAGCAGAGTAAATTTCTCTGGTGCCCTAGAGATTGGGGACCTGAGAATCTAGCTTCCCGTTTCACTGCCGTAGAAGACATGAGAGTCGGTTGATGCCGCCGGTCCGTAGGCAGCACGGTACTGCTCTTTGCCTCCCCTTACCTTGGAAGTGAGTGTGAAAACCCACATTCTGGCTTTCAATGAGGGGGAAACAGTGTGTGAGTGACTTCTGCAGAACCCAGAAACACATCCAGCCAGGCATGTGGACTCAGGGAACACTCTTCTTCCTGGAACACATGCCACTTGGAAATGTTCTTTATTATTAATAATAATTAATAAATAAATGGTTCAGAGAGTTCTAATTTTCTCTTGCTAGTCAAATTAGCATACCCCCCCAGTTTTCCTAAATTGCTACCTTTTTTTGATAATGTGTATATAAGTACAGCCTGTTTTCTGATTCCATCCAAACTCGCCCTTTGTTAGGTTGGCTGACTTTGTCTGCGTGCTGTCAGCCACTGCGGGGCTTCCTAAAGAACTGTTATGATGGATGCAATTAATCCAGGATGAGGCTTCCATTTTGCCTTCCCCCATATTTTCTTCCTTTCCCCCTCTCTCCCCTTCAAGGGGAGAGAGGGAAAAAGGGGGAGATCGAGAGAAAGGGACAGAGAGAGAGAGAGAGAGAGAGAGAGAGAGAGAGAGAGAGAGAGAGATCTAGTTGTGTTTCTGGTTTGTTGGGGTTGCCGTACCAGAAGGTTCCATAATTGCATTGCTGACAGAATTCAAGAACCTACCACAAGCTTCTACTTCCGGCTGCATTGTTCTTACCAATTACCGGAGCGGCCTCGGGTCTCTCCCCGTTAATTGCCGCGAGCAGGGAAGCTTTACTCAGTGCACAGCGTACCCAAGCATGTATGGAGTTTAATGAGTCATACTAACTCTGCACTCTAAGCAATTAGGTAAATCTAGCTGTTAGTTAGTGAGGCATAAAATAAATTTAATCTCTCTTCTAAAAAATCAATTATAGTGCTGTAATGTATAATTCAATTTGGGTCATGCTACATAAATTTTCTGTTTTTAGTATGTTTTTAAACTGGTTGTTATTAGATTTTGCAAGCTCTCTCTCTCTCTCTCTCTCGTGTGTGTGTGTGTGTGTGTGTGTGTGTGTGTGTGTGTGTGTAGACTGGATGCAGGGTGAGGGACAGGGACATCATTAGAAAGTCTGGATGTATTAAGGACTGAGTAGGTCTCTGCCCCCAGCGCTTCTCTAATCTCCCTGAAGCACCTACTGTGTGTACTATTTTCATAGATGGTGCAGAGAACTTGTGATAAATAGCTCTCCTCAAGGGACACAGTCTAATGGGGGAGTGAAAGACCAAAGTAAATGGAGATCAGAAAATAGTGAGATGGAAAATGGGGACAGATATATGTAAGGATATTGGAGAAAGAAACGGGGACTTCAAACCTGGATGCGAGTGCTCCATTTAGAAGTCTGCTAGACTAGCATGTGGCCTAAGGCAGACAACAATCTGTCTGAACCCTGCTTTCCTCATCCAGAAAATGGGACATAGAGCCTGTCTTAGTCACTGTCCTATTACTGTGGGAAGGCACCATGACCAAGGCAACTTATAAAAGAAAGTATTTAATTGAGGTCTTGCTGACAGTTTCAGAAGGTTAGTCCATGACCATCAAGGCGGGAAGCATGGCAGCAGGCAGGCAGGGAGGCATGGTGCTGGAGCAGTAGCTGATCGCTCACACCTTGATCCACAAGCATGAAGCAGAGAGAGAGAAAGAGACATTGGGAATGGTGTGGGCTTTTGAAACCTCAAAGCCCACCCCTAATGACCTACCTCCTCCAACAAGGCCACACCTCCTAATCCTTCCCAAACAGTTTCAACAGGTGACCGTGTATTCAAACATAGTCACCTATAAGGTTCATTCTCATCCAAACTGCCACAGAGTCCCTTTCCACAGAGTGTTTGAGATAAGCTGACATGACATGGGCTGGGTGCACCCTCACCCTCTGAGTGGTTCTTTAAAACTAGATCAGCATCTGGAGGGTACAACTGGATCTCCCCTTCTCTGTTGTCACCCTTGGCACCTGGCACTGGCCTGGCATGCAGCAAGCATTCTAGATGTAAAAGAGAGGCAGGAGAAGTGACCTGTGTGAGTCTGGGTGGCATTTGAAGAGGAAGCCAGTGACAAGGCCAGTCTGTACCAGCTACTATGTCAGGCACTGGAACCCACTGTGTCTGCTCCTCAGCTCTGTAAGGATCTCTCTGGGTGAAGGAGAGAAAGCCATGCACAGTGAGCTTGTCTAAGACCACATGGTAAGGAAGATGCAGGCTAGAGACTTGAACTCAGGTCTTCCCATTCTCCTGACCCACCTTGCCTCCCTACCACCATGGGGAGAAAGAAGAGAGAAAGCCATGGGCGCCTGGGGTTCACAGCAGAGCTTCTGTTGAGGCTCAGGGCTCAGAAACTCCCTCCTGCTGAAGCCCTCAGAAAGCTGTTCATGCCCTCCATCCCTGCCTGCCCGTTTGATTTTGTTAATGGAATCCTTAGGAAAAATTACACACTGTTCCATTTCCCAGCTAATCTCCTGGCAACCGCCATGGTCCCGGACATTATTAAAACTGTTAAGACTTCATCACAGTTGTCTCTTTCCAATTTTCTTGCTTCCAGGGGGTGCTCAGTGCTGCAGCGAGCAGGCTCACCTCCCAGGTGCTTCAACACAAGCCCAGCAGGTGCATCCGCAGCTCTGTCGCATGGCAAGCAGGGACAGAGAGGCTAGACAGAAGTTGGGGAGGATGTTATAAAAGGGGGTTCTCAAGATGGGTTCTGTTAGTCTAGTGAGAGGCTCTGGCCCTCAGTCATTCCCCAGCTGCCTGCTGGTTCCCTCCTTGAGACTTGGAGAACACACTTGCCACCCGCTGCATTGGAGAATGAAGGCTCTGGAGGTACATGCAGTGTTCCAGTCTAATAAGCCACCAGCTTCACAGTGCCATCGGCTGGCATCCTTTGCCAAGCCAGTGGGTCATTAAAAAATACGGATCTAAAGTAGGGTGGGTGCACAGCTTCCACAAAATGATTCCCATCACAAAATAAGCCTTTAATTAGTAGAACAACTCGCCCAGATGAAACCCAACTTTCACAGACATATACCCAGCGATGTTAATTATGAAATGAATCTGCACATGCATGATTTATGGGTCTTTGACTTTAAAGAGAGGGGGAAAAAAACCTCAGCTGCCTATTTTATTTATGCTCGCTGCCCTCCGAGGGAATTCACAGGAGAGAGATACCACAGAAGGTTCCAGAGTTTCGTAGGAGCTTAACGTCCCTTTCAGTGACTTTCATGCGTTTGCTTACATCAATCAGCTAAATATTTATTGAATTCTCAATTGCCCGGCACAGTGCAGGGGCTGGGAGTGGGTGGAGGCAGGGGCTCAAGATGAGTCACAGTGATAAGTTATGTAGCCTGGAGGGACCTTGCGGAACATGGAGGCTTACCTCCTTCATGTCACAAACAAGGGAACTGAGGCCAGAAAATAAATTAACTCATCAGAATTGCATGGTGAGTCAGGGTTGGCTTTCCTGATACCTAGACCAACGATGGCTGGATTTGCCAGATGCTGGAGCAGCAAGGAAGGTGTTTCTATAGTGTGGGGGCAGATAAGCATCTGTGTGCATCATGGGGAATCATCCTCCCAGGGGAGCTGTTGGCTATTGATACATGCTGGGGGCCTCGTTAGTTGTGTGGCTACGTGTGAGTTCACCTGGTTCCAGTGGGTAATTCCACACTCATGTTCATGTGGACAGCCCTGGTTCCATTCACTGATTCATAAGACAAAGAGAGAGCCAGGGAAGGGTTGGTGGGAGGGGGAGGGGCATGAGTCCACTGGAAAGGAGAGTCATCAGAAGGCGTCACCAGGTAGACGTTTATCTAAGGATACATTGCATTTAAAGTAAATACCTAAAGTTGAAATTATGACTAGTGCCTTGATTTTCTCTAAGCCATTACTTCTCAAACTTCAGAGTACCCAGTGGTCATGAAGAACTGGGTGAAAGTGCAGGTTCCTGGGCTGATCCTCAGAGATTTGGGCGTCAGGGTCTGGATGACCTGGAGAACCCTTTTCCCCAAGAGCTGTCACAGTGACTGTTTTGTTAAAGGTCCAAAGTGGGCCCTGAACATGGTGCTTTTCCTTGGGGCTCATGTTCCTGCTGTGGCCCTGTGCACTTCACATGCGGGCTTTTCTTGTTGCTACAACAGAACACCCAACAAAAGCCATTTAAGCGGGAAGGGTTTATTTTGGGCTCCATTGCAGGCTGTATTGTCCATCACAGCAAGAAGGCACGGCGACAGGAGGGTGAGGAGGTGGGGGGTCACATTGCATCTGCAGTCAGCAAGCAGAGATGAACGATGGTGCGCAGTTCACACCCTCCTTCGTATTGCAGCCTGAGCGTCATCCTGTGGAATGGCGCCGCCCACCGTGTATACTTGAGGGGTTCTAGATTGAGTTCATTCAACTGCACATGGTGGGTAGCACCACTCCATGGGTATTCTAAAGCCTCTCAAGTTGATAGTATCAACTACCACACCATCCCACATAGCTTCCGTGCTCTGTCCCAAAGACTGTGTTTGGGCAGGGGGATGCTGGGGACATGCTTTCTGGTTTCTATCCTTCTCTGTGCAGAGGCGTCCTCCCGCTTCAGATTCCCCTCCCTGTTCCATGCGTTCCTTAGCAGGACAGAGTCTTGGAGACCTCAGTGGCTGTGTGGAGCTGTCCCTGTATTCTGTACCCCCACCCCACCCCAAGTCCTCTTCATCATCTGCAGACTCAGCCCCCACAAACCTTCCCCACCATCTGAAGACTGGGATTTCCACACGGAGCTTCCTCACCCTCCTCCTGCTCACATGCCTTTTCTCTGTTTCTGGCTTCCCACACCCTACCCTGTTCCTTTCCTTTCCCTTTTTAAAAGTCCATGATTTATTCATTATCTACATTTTTCATCTGCTTTCAAATATTAAGAAGGCATAGTAAAAAAAAATTCAAACCTGGCAGCGGAGAAAGCTGCAAGTCCTTGTGTCTGTGACCCTCCCCCCAAAAAGCAGACACTCATAGCTTGCTGGGCAGAAAGAAGTTTGGGTTAGAAATCAACACGTGAAGAAACAGAAACAAATGTGTACTTTGAAGCAAAGGCATAATAAAACTATAAAAACTGTTTGTGATGTCTGCCCCGAGGAACAGTCTATCTTAGCTTTGCTAGTGACATTACAGGGAGACAAACTCTTTTTCACAGCTCTGCAATACTCCATTGGGTAAATTTGGATTTTTTCATCAGTCCACACGTAGGTTTGTTTAATTTTCATTTTTTGTATTATATTTATGTGTTTGTGGGGGGGTAAGGTGGGTGGGTGCACACTTGCCACAGCATGCGTTTAGAGGTCAGAGGACAATTTGAGGAGTTGATTCTCTCCTTCCACCATGTGGATCTGGGAGGTTTAATTCAGGTCATCAGATTTGGCAGCAAGCACCCTTCCACAATGAGCCATCTCACCAGCCCAGGAACTATTTAATTTTTAAGTCACAAACCTGCACCAGGGCAAACATGCTTGCACATATCCAGGTGTGCTTGAATAGAATTGAACACATATAAATAGAATTGTATTCTATTCTGTATGAACAGAATACGCATAGCTAAAACACACATAAACAGAATGGAAACGTGCATTTTTACAGTTCACCTATATTACCAGTTTGGCCCTCAAAATGGATTTTCACCAACGTTTTTGAGTGGTCTTACTGACATACCCCGTGCTCATCCTGAATGTGATACTTTTAATACTTCGCTCAGGCAGAGGGAGGAAAACACCTGCTTATCATTTCCCCTTTCTTCTCCTAGTTCTCAGCTTGGTGGGGACCAACTTTGGTTGTTCTTTGAGGTCTCATGAAATGAACTTGGTTATTCTTTTTTCTTTGGTAATTAATGAAGCACACAGGTGTGACATTCTCAGGGTATCGTTACCTGTTTTCTGTGAATAGAACCTCTCCGATCAGGTCACTTGTAAAGGCAAGAAAGTGTGGGGCTCGTAGTGTGAAAGGCTAGGAAGTTCCAAATCAGGGGCCACATCTGGGGAGGTCCCCCCTGGTGGGGAGCAGCAGAGAAGTAGGTGCCAGTGGGGAGCACCCACCATCTCCCTCCATAACAGCTGTGCTCATGTGACTGCCCCAGACCCTGAAATTGAGAACTCACTCAGGCAAGCAAAGCTGAATCTTTTCCTGAGGGCTCTGTCCCATGACCCGACCACTTCCCAATAACACTTCCTTGGGGACCAGGCCTCAACACCAGTTCGGGTGTCAAGTCACACTCAGACCACAGAAAGCAGCTCGCCAATCCCCACAGTGCAGAAGATTATGTGAAATGAACCCACAACTCACGAGCCCAGACCTCAGCTGAGATGTAACCTCGCACAGAATGCTCACACAGCCCACAGCCCACTGAGGCACAACTTTTCAGGCAGAGAAACAGTCCTATACCTAATACACTCCCTGGGTTCTCATAGCAGGGACACTCAGCAAGACGGCAGGGCCCAAGAGGCAGTTCCAGCCGGCACCCAATTCCTGCCCTGGGTTGGGAGCACACAGGCTGAGCCCAGGGGCTGGAGGTCTGCGCCACAAGTAGCTGCCTGGGTGGCAGATGAGTGGCCGGGGATCAAGTCCCAGCTTCACAGCCAGTGTCTTCCTTGTTTGAGGAGCCTTGGCTCTGGGTTTCCCCACTTAGGAAAAGGAAACAGTGATGTCACGTTCAACAGCCTCTCAGGAGACTTGAATGAAACTGTGTACGCTAAAGCTAGAAGCTTTGGTAAGTGCGGCTTGTGAGCACTGGGTAGCGATGCCCGAGGTTCTGCCGTCCATCACAGCCCTGGTGCAGGTTGCCCTTCAGGGGCTGCCCTTCTGTCTGCTGTTTTATCTACAGCTGGGCTTGGTCACTATAAAGTGGCTGAGAGCATGGGTCCTGGAACTTGGAGGAGCTGGCTCCTTACTGTGTGATTTTGAACAAGTGACTAAACTCTTCTGAGCTCCAATGTCCCCCTTCAAAAAGTGGCTATAGCCATACGGTTTATTCTGAGACATTAATGGTCTGTGTTGAAAGCCTGGTTCCAGGTTAGGGTTCCATAAATGGCAACTATGCTATTATCGTCTTTAATAATTATTGGCCTTGGACACAGCTGGTGATTGTTGTTGAGAATAGGTCCCATGGAGCCCAGGCTCGCCTTACATTTATTATATGATATGAATGGCCTTGAACTCCTGATTCTCCTGTCTCTATCTGAGTGCTGGGACTCTGTATGTCAGCCACCATATTCCAGGTTTTACCTGGTGCTGGGCATCAAACCCAGGACTTCACGCATGCTCAGCAAGTACTCTACTGAGCTACATTGCTGAAAGAAGGTTGAGGGTAAAGGGGGGGGGTGCATTTCATGCTGTTCCACATTCTACAGTCAGTCACACGGTCCTGTGAGCTCTTCGTCATGGACTCCTTTGGGTGAATCCTTCTCTGTCTTTCCTAATGACAAACATCTCACATGGCCTCTGTCTTTTGGCTGTGAGATATGATGCCCATGTCTGCCTTCCTGCTGGAAGCTTTTGGGTGGAGCACGTGTGTTCTCTCTGCCTCAGTTTCCACTTATGTAAAGGAGCAGCATAGCGCTGACCACAGAGGGCTCAGAGTCGAGGCAAGGAAGAAGTCAGTACGTGCCACACAACGGCTCCTCCTCTGGCCATCTTGCCAAAGCTGAGAGTCTCTGGGCTCATCGTTTTCCAGAGCCCTGCCTGTAGATGCTGGTCTTAGAGGACAGTGAGTCTCCTTGACAGATAAGTCCCACACCAGACACCATGTGACCTCAGTGCAGCACCACCGCTGAGGAGAACGCTATGAGCAACCAGCCAGTCCTTCCTCCACTGAGCCCTTGTTGCTGTTCACGTGACCCAGACACAGTCCCTCCTCAGGGCCCTCACTCTGGCTGGCTTTCCTGCATGGGACAGTCTTCTTCCAACAGGGGCGTGCATTTCCTTAGGGTTTGCTCGGATAGCATCCCTCTGTGTGTCCTAAGTGCAAACTCTCTCTCTCTCTCTCTCTCTCTCTCTCTCTCTCTCTCTCTCTCTCACACACACACACACACACACACTTCCTGTTCCCCTCCCCTCTTTTAGTCTCTTCACAGCCTTTATGTGTGACACACACCAAGCTTCTGATAGCTTTCGCATGCTTGGTTTTGTCTGTCTGTCTGTCAGCCATTACAGAATTCTCCTTATTTATTGCGGTGTGACACAATCCCTAGAAATCCAGTAGCTCAAAACAACAACAAACAGGTTATTCAGTCTCACAGTTTGTGAGGCGCATCAGACAAAGCTTGGCTGGTGGCTCTCCCACCTCAGGAGCTGACGATGGAGACAGCTGGCAGCATGACTGGCATGTCCAAGATGGCTTCCCAGGTCTGTCTGCACCTTGGGAGCAGCATGGGAAAGCTGGGGCTCACTGTACTGGAGTGTCTACACATGGCTCACCAGTGTGGCTCACCAGTGTGGCTCACTAGTGTGGCTCACCAGTGTGGCTCACCAGTGTGGCGGGGTTCACTTTGGCAATGGAGCCCAGGGCTCCTAGAGTGACAGGATGGGGTGTGGGTGTGAGGGGGGCCCAAGGGTCTTTCTTCACAGCAACACATCTGCCTTGTTCTTTTGCCCAGATCATCACTAAGGCTGACCTGAACTCCAGAGTAGGAGTAGACCGCACCTTTCAGTAGAAGGAAGCTGAGGATTCCAGCTCCGCCCTACCATGCCTCCCCAGGACTGGGCCTTCATGCACTGAGTGCAGTGTCTAGAACACATGTGGGCTGAGGGGGGGCACTGCATGTGTGGTTTCTTTATTTGTTTGTTGACTGTGTGCATTATATGCACATGTGTGTGCTGATGTGTGTGCCTATGCGTGTGGGCAGAGAAGGACTTCCGGTCTCCTGCTCTATCCCTCTCTGCCTTGCTTTCGTGACATGGGGATTCTCACTGAACCTGGAGGTAAGATGGCAGCCAGCATGCCTCCTCCTCCTCCTCCTCCTCCTCCTCCTCCTCCTCCTCCTCCTCCTCCTCCTCCTCCTCCAGTACTGGGGTTGCAGGTGCCAAGAGCATCACACCCGACTTAATACCTGAGGCTGAGGGATTTGAATTTAGGACCAATACCTATGTAGTGAACACTCGGACCTGCCCAGTCATCTTTACCATTGAGCCGTCTCCCCGGGGGCCCCCCCGCTGTCATCATTAGAGTCCAGCTGTGCCACTTCAATCAAAAACCCTTCACACCTGCCCTGCTTCATACCCGCTCTGCTTCACACCTGCCCAGGACCAGGAGTCCTTTCCCAGCTCAATCTCCCCTTCTCATCTGCCTGTTCGGCCTCTGAGCCTTGGACTCCTCCCTCCTGTGCAGATGGCCCAGGTCACCAGCTGCCTGAGGGCTCTGTGTCATTCAAGGAGGCTTAGAACAGTCGGGAGCTCCCAACCACAAACACAGAACAGGCATGTTTTATATGCATGGACTCATGAATCACAACCACAGATCAGGTGGAGGCGGCGGTGCCATTTTACAGATGAGGACACCCAGGCCCAGAGAAGTCACATCGTTTGCCTCAGGTCACACAGCCAATTCAACCAAGCCCAGCCTGGAGGTTCCCCTGAGCTCTTGAACACCTGTCCCCATTTTTTAGGCTATGCAGGTGAGAAGACACACACACACACCCAGCTTCCCCTCCCACACCACCGTAACATGTCTAGCCCACTGAAACGGGACTTCCGGCATCTAATTTTTCTTCTCCCTTCCTTGGAGACCACTGTTTCCCACCCCTGAGATGCTCTGCCTAGGGAGCTGGGTTTAATATTCATGAACCAGCCAGGCATGCGTGATTAGCTGGCTGGTGTTGGAGAAGGAGGACTAATTGAATAAGGTATTTACATAACAAGTTAATGCTGTCGCCCGCAGGGCTCCTTTGTAGACCCCCACCCCCAGCCCCCCAACTTGTTCATCATGTGCTTTTCTTCCTCCTGGATGGCCAAGGACACAGAGGCGCCACTAGGGTTGTTGTCCACAGCATACATAATGTCACTAAGAGAAGGGAATAATTGCATGTGGGTGAGGACACCGTGGGGCTCATTGGTAGCCAGTAAAAGCAGGGGAGTTCTCGGCTCCCATAAAAGCAAACCCCCTCCGTAGGTTCAGAGCGCATAAATTAAGGCTGAGAGCCACTGGGTTTTTGACCTAGTTGTATTTACCCCAAACCCTAAAGACCATGGATGGATCCCACCCAATTCTGAGCTTGCCTCCTTTTCTATAATGTTCTGGATCCCAGTGTGATCTCTGAAGTCTAGGACTATATGCCACCTGCCTGTAATAACAGAGGGGAGTGAGAGGACTGGATGCTGTGTCAGAGACAGACAACCCCTGGTCTAGGGAGAGGGCTCAGTGAGTAATGTACTTGCCATGCAGGGGTGAGGACTTGGGTTTGAATCCCCAGAACGCATGTAAAAGCCAGTAGCATACGTCTGTAATCCCGTCGTCCCTACAGCGAAATGGAAGGTGGAGAAGGAAAAAAACCCTGGCAGCCTGTGGAGCAGTTAGCCTGCTGTACACAGCAGAACAAAACAAAACAAAGAGACTTTGTTTCAAAGGAGGTAGGAGGTGGGGACAGACACCTGAGGTTGTCCTGAAACCATTATACACATGCCATCGCGTGTGCACGCTTGCGCTCTCCCACACAGACAATAAATGAATAAATAATGAAAAAACTAATTCCTCTCTGTGACTGCGGAGGAGAGACCTAAGTCACGCGTTCACATCTTCCCAAAGATCTGCCTTCAGGGTTAGGCCTGGTCAGAGCTCCCTTGGGGTTCTGGAACTCTGGGTTACAAGCTCGTAAAGTCCTTGTTCACCACCGGCTGGGACGTGTGTGGTGCGTCTGACCTCAGGCGAAAGGAACACCAAGCCAAGTCCCCTGGCTGCAGTTGAAAGGGCTCAGCAGCCTCCTCTCCCTGCAGACAAACTACAAAGATGGGCTGGGCGTGTCTGAGGAGAATAGGAGGCATTAGCTGCTGAGCCACCAGCCCCAATGAGCTGCCAGTGCATTCAAGCCCTGGAACAGTGGATGGTGTCCTGTGAGGGCCACAACAGTCTGGTTCTTCTTGCCGGGCATACAGAGGGGTAGAACTTGGAAGCTGTGTGTCTGAGCATGTATGTGACTTCTGGGAGCTTCTGGTCCCTCAGTTAAAGAATGGAAAAGATGACAGAGCTTCCCTCCTGCGGCTTGTGTGAGGAGAAAATTGGTTGTTTTATGTTAGGTGCTTATAACAACAAATTCTCCAAACAGGAACCTTGGCAGGTAGACTTGCCTAGGAAGACTAGAAGGGTGTGTGTGTGTGTGTGTGTGTGTGTGTGTGTGTGTGTGTGTGTGTTGTAATACTGTCTTGAGTTTCCATTTTTACGATGACTAGTGATGAATGAAGTTGAGGTAACTTTCAAGGCTCAGAGCCGTATTGTGGAGGTCATGGATCTGACTGGTCAGTCTTGCTGGGCAGATCAAATGGCAGACACTGATAGACAACGCCTGTCCCACAGTAGACTCAGCCAGTAGGCACCTGAGGATGGAGAATCTGGCCTGTGAGAACCTCCTGAGGGTGCTGGAGCCACAGATCCTGATGAGTACAAGGTCACGGGGTCTGGTCCAGCGCATCAGGGGGCAAGGCTGGACCACCGTGCATTTTAGAAGCACAAGCTGCTGAACTGTTGGCTTAATGTTCTAAACAGAAGTACGTTGGAAGTACCTGATGGGAGGGGCCCCCTACCACAGGGTGGGTCTCCACAGACCCTGATGGCTGACTGGTTTCTAAGGTCTTGCATGTGAATGGTGATTATGAGGTAGGAGGCAGCCACATTGGTCAGCTTCTTGTCCTTCTCATTAGCTGTGCGTTGACACCCGCTCCCTGCTCCCTGCTCCCTGCTCCCTGCTTCCAGCCATTCTCCTGCCTTCTCCTCCCTGCTGTGGGCCAGCTGCAGCTTTCTGACACCAGGAGAGCTCAGGACTCTGCCCTACTGTTGGCCTCACCCACTGGGAGGCCAAACCATCGAGCTTGGCAAGTGAGAGCCACTCAAACAACCCTGCCAGCCCCATGGCCTGTGGCTATATGAGAACCAGCAGTTAAACTAATATCTCTAGATGTTGCCAAGCTTTTTGGTTTTGTTCCTCCCCTGCCGTGACACCTTCCCTAGACACTGTCATGCAGTCCCTACTCCGGTGTCACTTGGCATGCTGGACAGCCACTGGGAGGTGGGAAGACGTAGCTACTGTCCCTGAGAATGTTCCCAGTGTCTGGGTCCTGGAACCGTCGGGGAGGATGTCAAGGCCAATGCTGGGGACCAGAGCTAGATGTGGGTGAGGCAGGGAGGCATTTGTCTCCAGGTGTAGAATGTGAGGATGGTTAAAACACTCAGTGATCACGACAAATACTACGGACAAGGCGATGTTTTAAAAGGTCAAGTTCATTGGAAAGAATCCAGACACTGCTTTTCATTTTGAAATGCGTTGCTTTGAAATAGTTATCATCATTGGTGCACTTTGGGGGTGCTGCTTTAGATCTCTGGTACAGGGGAACGCCTCATTGCCCTAGTCTTGGCCCGGGAGCTTTGTCCTCTGGCATCTGCCGTGGGGAGAGCAGGGGGCTGACTTTCGCATCTGAGTCGGGCAAGGAAAGGGGTTCCTGGGGACCCCAATGGGGAGTGTGCGTGTGGTACAGCCTGAGGCTAACGCCTGGGTGCGTCCTCTGACTTGGGGTACCAGAGAGAGGTCAGGGAAGCAAGGCAGCTATTGTCAGTCCAAGAAGCAGAGACAAAGAGGAGCTGTCCTCAGGTGCTTGGCCCCAACTCCTGGAGATCACTAGGCCAGAAAGGAAGTGAGAGGCCAGCCTGGACTGACTGAAGAGCTCCTACATGGGGGCCTTGGGACGCCGAGGCCCAGAACTCCTGCACTTTCCCATCATACTCTGCTCTGCTCTTGGAGGACATGGGAGGACACCAGCCCTGAAAACAAGCAGGTGGAGAGTAGAAGGGAAGTCAAGGGAAGGCAGGAGCTGAACAGGTACCCCCTGAACCAAGCCCGTGGGCATGCCTCTGCCTCATCACTCCTGTGAGACTGATGAGAGAACAGAGGCTTAGGATGAGCCCACCCTACAGACTAGGACGGAACTGGGGAGCCCCACCAGCGTCTCTTCAGACCCCCTGCTTCTGCTCTCCCTGCTGCCTGGGAGTTAGAACGACCCTCCCTGCTCTAGCCTGCTCAGCCCCAAACTGTCACTTCCAACCTCTCCCTCCCCTCTTAACTTTCCCAAAGTGAATATCATTATTAATATTATTTGCCTAATTAACACATTGGCTGAATGACAGAAAACATGCAAACAGGTTTTGCCAGAGAAACTCTGTCTGATTAAAACTGCAGCCCGTCTAATTAGATGGAGATTTCTTCATTACTTTCCCCATTTTTAGATGAGCCATCTCCCTCCCCTGCTCCTCTTCCCACTTCCCTGGGAGATGGCTCAGCAGATAAAAGCACTCACTGCACAAGTGTGAGGCCCAGGGTTCGTATCCCCAGTACTCAGTGGGCATGGTGGCACCCCTGAAACCCCAGCAGGAGGGAGGCAAAGACCGGCTATCCCTGGAGCAAGCTAACTAGCTAGAGTAGCTGAATTCATGACCCCTGGATTCCGGAGAGGGACACACCTTAATATATAGGGTGGAGAGAGACTGAGGAAGACATCCAACATCCATCTCGGGTCTTCACGCAGATGCACATACATGCTGCCATGTATACCTACACACATGTGCCTTGAACACACACACACACACACACACACACACAGAAGAATGGTTGGGGGCCTTACTGAGGACCTGACATACAACAGATGCTGGTAAGAACTTCCTCGTCTTCTCACATGGGAGTCCCCCAAAGGGAGTGTGGTAACCACTCTGCAGATGAGAACATCGAGGCTCCCAGGGAGCAGGCCAGCCAGGAACAGACTGCTCAGACCCAGCCCGTTCCAACTGCCACACCAGTTTCCCCTCCCCTGCCCCTTTCCTCATTCCTCCACCACCCTCTTCCTACAGCCACAGTTATTAGGAAACGCAGCACGAGGGGATGTTACATGACCAAGCCCCAGGGTGACGCCAGGGCTGTCCGGAGACGTCCTAAGTTGGGGCCAGCCAGAGTTGTGACAGGGGCATTTGTAAGAACCTCAAGAATGTGGGAGCCAAAATGGGGAGGGTGCCAGGTACACTGCGGTGAATCAGGTCACACACAGTTGGGGTGGGGCTGCTGGGTGACCTGGGAGGAGAAGGCCAGAGCTGGATTACCGGAAAGAGATGGGCTGGTGTTCCTGCCTCTGGAGTCTGTCCTGTGATTATATGAGCTACTTCACATGTGTGTATGCATTTCTTCCCTAGAGCCAGATGTAAGAGCTCCCCATTTTGCAGATGAGGAAACAGGCTCAGAGAGGTTGAGAAACAGGGCAAGGTCACACAGCTCAGAAGAGGCTGGTAGTTTCCTGTGGGAAGAGGAACACCTCGTTCTGGTGACTCCCAGGGCACGCTGGGCCTAGTGGGTGGTAGTTACAAAGCTGTTCTTCCTACAAAGTGGCTGGGGCCTGGCTTCCTCTGTAGTGGTTTGAGGCCTGCAGGCCATTTTTACCAGGAAGCCCAGGCCCCACAGGGAGCATGATCAGAGGCAGGCAGACAAGCCTTATTAACTGGATCCAGCGCGGCACCGTCACCATGGCAGCCAGCCTGATGCAGACCAGGTGGTTTTTATTACCAAACTTGGAAAACTTTACGGTGGCGCCAACAATGAATCTTTATTCCGCTGTTAATAGTGTGTCTCTTATTAGCATGCATCTTTTCCCCTTCTTAATAACCTTTACATTTCCAAGCCACATTTATAATTAAGTCATTAATCCCTTACTGGAATTTCTTGTTTTTTTCATAAGCAGTAAACCCAGAAGTCTCCTCTGCCTGGTGAGAACGGAAGGCCGGACGCTCCCAATTGCCCTGGGAATGTCGTCGCTATTACTGGATCCTGGCAATGTGCTGATAAGCTCAGGGTTGGGGACGTCCTGTCTCGGAGGGTCTCATAGCCTGGCCAGGGGTCGTCTCCTACCCTCTGTGGCTTCCCTGCCAAGAGTTAATCTGGTACCTGAGAGCTGTTAGCTCGGAGGAACCCTTGCTGCCAGGAGGGTCAAAGGGTCAGCAAGGACCTCAGTGGGTTGCAGCTGGGTTACAGGTGCTGAGGTCCAGGCTGTCTCATTAGGAGTAGGGAGTACATTTGGTGACCCCTGGGTCTCTGGAATGAACTGAATTGTGTCCCAACCAAATTCATATCCTGTTACCTCAGAACTTGTATTTGGGCTCTGTCTTTATAAAGATGAGAAAAAAGAGGGTGTTGGGGTGGGTCCTAATCCAATAACACTGTGTCCTTAGAACAGGTGGAATTTGGACACAACATAGACAGAGGGTGACCGTTTGAAGACAACAGGAAGGAGATAGCCATCTCCGAGCGAGGCCTCAGAAGACACCACCCTTTGATCTTGAACTTCAGCCTCCAGACCTGTGAGGAAATTGATTTCTGTCATCATTGCCAGCCTGGGGTCCTCTGTTTCATCAGGCCCAGTGAGCTTGTATAGCTTTCTTTCTGCCCCAGTGCATTCTGGGTCCTCCATGGAGCTATGCTTGGGATCTCTGAGGGTTCAGGGTAGGAAAGACTGATGTCTCAGTTCTGCCTCAGGTCTAGCTTAGGAAGTGGCTTGCTATGTCATCAATGGAGGGGTAGGGAGTTGCTCTATAGGGTCCCTACCAGTTCCTGACTACCAGGGTTGGCTGCTAAAAGTAGCACTCAGGTAGTAGGCTCTATACGTGGAAGGTGGGCCTCCCTCTAGGTAGAGGTTTGAACTTGTGGCCAGCTTTCCAGGAAGCAGTGAGCCCTGTGTAGCATCAAGAGCTGAGTATCAGTGTAGCTGCGAGTAGGGTTAAGAAGCATCTGGCAGCCTTAGGATCCACACATCCTGACGTTAGCCACAGACGGGCTGGTATGGGAAGCCTTGGTCAGTCAGCTAGAAGTCTAGAGTGAAGTGACATCTAGAGGCTTATAACCCACTCCTTCCTGCCATCTCTGGCCTATAGTCTTCTCATCTCCCAACTGCTGTGGGATGTCTTTTTGTATGCTGTGAATGTGTTGCTCTGATTGGTTGATAAATAAAGCTGTTTGGCCAATGGTGAGGCAGAATAAGGTTAGGTGGGATTTTGAACTGGAGAGACAGGAGAAGAAAGGAGAGTGGGAGAGATGCCAGCCTGCCGCCCAAGGAGCAACAAGATGCCAGCAGACTGGTAATGCCACAGCCACATGGCAATGTATAGATTAGTAGAAATGGGTTGAGTTAAATTATAAGAGCTAGCTAGCAAGAAGCCTGACCCATAGGCCATACAGTTTGTAAATAACATAAGCCTCTGTGTGTTTACTTGGGACCAAGCGGCTGCCGGACACTGGTGGGAGAGATGCATCCCAACCGTAGGCCAGGCAGGACTGGAGAAACTTCCAGCTACACTCAACCCTAAGCTGGTCTTTTCAAGATTGTTCCTGAGAGCCATCAGTGACTGGCCGTTCTTTTCAGGAAGACCCACTAGCCACTGCTCTGGCTGCCTCTTGTTTACTCTTCGAGGTCAGTTCAGACACTCTGCTGCCAACTCACCTTTACACTGTGACCCATCAGAGCACAGTCTTCTGCATGTTGTTTCTGTCCGTCTGTCCACCCACCCAACACATATTTACATAGTGTCTGCCATGGGGCTTTCGTCCTTCTCCAGCAGCCATGGGATTTGAACACAGTGATGAGGCTTCACAGCCTCTCCCCTCTCGAAATCTAGAAGGAGCTAGATCAAATCCCCCAAATGAGAATGACATGAAGGGAAAGACAGGGAGGGATGAGCAATGAGGGTGGAACCAGTGGGCCTGGAGGTAGAGGAGTGACGTCATCAAGAAGAGACGTGAGCCTGGAGTCAGGGCTAGCCAGGAAGAGGGGGAAGGAGAATGCTCTAGACAGGATAGTCCAGGCCAAAGGACCCAGTAGCAATGGTTGGTGGAGGAGAGAAGTAGTAGGGAGAAAGTGCTTGGGAGATCATGGCAGAGATGACGTCATGTTTCTGGGGTTGTCTGTGGCTTGTGCTGGGGACTTAGTAGGTCCCTAGAGAAGGAAAGACATTATTACTTGTCACCATGTATATAGGGATGGCAGTTTGTTCAAAGATTTTGTAGCCTCACAGGACCATCTCTAGGTGTGATCCCAGTACCCAGAATCCTTTGTTCCTATAACCCTGGTTAGCCTCCAATTTCCTGTGTAGCTGAAGATAACCTCAATCTTCTAATTCTCCTACCTCTACTACCTGAGTGCTGGGATTACAGGCACATGCCACTGTCTATATAGTGCTGAGGATGGGACCCAGTTTATTGAGCAGGCTTGAAAAGAGTCTCTACTAACCAAGATACAGCCCCAGACATCACTGTTACAGCCTTCTACTACATCTTCCTCTAGACTTTTTGAGTGAGAATTACTCGGATGTCTGTAGGTCGCTCTAGTGTGAACAGTCACTTTGTTTCTCTGGCTTTACGCTCCTGCACCCTCAACCCTGACACACTTTCCGGTGCCCTAAATGTCTTGCATACAGTCACAAAGGTCAGTTTGCTACCCTGTGGTTGCTGCCATGTTTGGGGCCTGTCCTCTGTGATGCCACCTCTGAGGCCTCTCCCAGCTCATCAGCCCCTCTGCTGAGAGCTGCCATATGTCAAGGCATCAAAGAAATGTGCAGCCAGTCAGCGCTGAAGCCACCACGTGGGGCTCTGCCCTGAAGGCAGAGAACGAGCCTATTCTCCATTCTCAGTGAGAGTTGGACATAGGGACATCTGTCTGACCACCACTTGCCCAGTGTACCCAGAGGCGTTGCTCTTTGAGGCTCAGGCTGGGGAGCTGGACTCAGGAGCCAGGAGCTAGATGGAGGCAGATGAGGCTGGTTCACCCACAACCCTGCCTCTCTGGATGTACCTGCTCTCACAGACTCATGCAAGCCAGTATGTAGAAAATGACCCACTACCAAGATGGCCCAGCTTACTTAAAACATCTGAATTGACATAAATGTGGCTTGGAATATAGAATTATTAATGTTTTACAGACTGCTATCAGCATGCTTTCCAGCTGGGGGTCCGTTTCTTTTTACTCAGTACTGTAAGGGCGTCTGTGTGTTACTTTCACTTGTCAACTTGATGAGATCAGGAAAATCCCCTAGGAGATGGGCCTCTGGGCACCCTTGATTAGGTTAAAAGGTGGGAAGACCTGCTCACTGTGGTTGGGAGCCCAGACTGTGTAACAGAGGAGAAAGTGAGCTGAGCACCAGCATTCACTGCCCCCTGCTTCCTGACTGCAGAGACTGTGTGACCAGCTGCCTCAAGCTCCTCCCACATCCCTGCCATGATGGACTGCAAACCTGGAATTGTGGGCCAAAATAAACGCTTTCTCCCCTTAAGTTTTTTTTTTTTTTTTAAGAATATTTTATCATGACTGAGGCACCATGTGATTCTAGTCTTTAATAGGCATATGTCCTGTGGAGTTTGTCAAGTGGATGCACTTTACCTCAGCGCTCTCTGTTGTTGGGCCTTAGCTTGTTTTTGGATAGTTATGATGATAAATGAGAAGCCTGGAACATCCCTGGATATTGAACTATCAGTCAGTATCCTTAGAGTTAGAGTGACCAAGTTAATACACATAAGACTCTGATCTGTGACATTCACTTGTCATCGACTCGTGGATCCTTAACTTCAGTCACCATAGGAACCACCTGGCTGGGCTCCCCCTCTTTCATAAAGCCAGGAGTGATCACTGAAGTGCGGCTTAGGGCCAGGGAGATGGCTCAGCTGTTCAGAGCACTTGTTGCTCTTCCAGAGGACATGAGTTCCATTCCCAGCTCCCACAGGATGACTCACAACCATCTCTGACTCCAGTCCCAAGTGATCCAGGGCCACCTTCTGGCCTCTGTGGGCACTGCACATATGTGATGTACAGACAAAACACCCGTACACATAAAATAAGAATGAAAAATAAAATAACATTAAAGTTCAGGGCTTTAGCAAGAACAACAAGAGCTGGCCAGGGATGAAAAGTTAACCATAAAATCAACCGAGGGAGACTTTGGACCAAATATCTAAGCCTAGGTAGGTAGTTAACATAACTGCCTATGTCTCTACCTGCTGTGGGATCCTGTCCTAATGGGATGCTCCCCCCTTCCCCCCTTAACAGTTGATTCCTGAGTAAGGAAGAATTCTCTTACCTGCTTGCGGTAAGATGGGGCCCTGCCACATCTGTCCTGGGATAGGATCACCCGATCCTTCCTGCCCACCAGCCCATGCAAGCTGACCCATGCTCGGCAAACACTCACTTACCTTCTGCTGTGTGGGCCTCAGGCACCAAACACGGGCCATTAGGCCTTACAGCGGGTGCCAGCACTTTGCCTTGTCCTGATCTCTCCAGTTTCTACTCGGCCCTGCAGGAAAATCACGGTGTGGACTGCCTCCCACTTGGCAGTTACACCTTCTTCAGGAACCAGGGGAAAGTGTCCCTCCTTCCCTCTTCACACATTGGCGTTTGCTATTGTTTGTAGATCCTCTCAGATTATTCCTC
>CABHPH010155724.1:27135-62956 GCA_902168325.1 Peromyscus nudipes
CCCAGCTTCTCCTCCTCCTCCCCTCTTTTGATTGTTTTTTTTTTTGATACATGTAGCTCAGGCTGGCCTCCAACCTACACCAATCCTCTCCCTTCAGCCTACTGAATGCTGGGTTTACTTGCCAGTGTGCCCTGCTTGGTTTTCATTGGTTTGAAATAGGGTCTCCCATAGCCCAGGCTGGCCCACAACTCCATATGTAGCCTTGCACTCCTGATTTTCCCATGTCCACCTCCCAGTGGCTGGGACTACACGATCACAGTTCCAGATGCAAACAGGAAGAGAGCCATCTACGTCACCGCTTGATACCTTTGCTTGCAATCCTGGCGCTTTCTATGTAAACAACAGCGCCCCCCACTCCACGGATTAGGCCTTGTGGATGTCTGGAGAGGGGTGCGGAACTCATCTGACACCTTCATGCCACAGTGGGGTTAGGGGAGGCGAAAGCTGGGAGCTCCCAGAGCAGGTTAATGGAGGCCTCTTCCCAGGAGGCCCCTTGTCTGTGCAAATGAAGCGGTTCTCACACTAATCATCCCTGGCTGTAAAAAGTGAAGCTGTAAGGAAAGAGTGACAGGATGGAGAGGCACAAAAGTGCTTTGCATTTAGCGACTTTTTTGTTCTCCCCTTTGAGCTAATGTTTGTAGATGTCCCTGATTTTTTTTCTCTCCTCACCCCAGTCTCCTGCAGTCTCTCCTCCCTCTCCTGTCTCCATCTTTCTCCTCCTCCTCCTCCTCCTCCTCCTCCTCTTCTTTCCTCTCCCCTTCTTCCTCCTCCTTGCCCTCTTCCTCTCCTGGTAACGGGTTGCTTGTCCCCAAGATGCCAGCCACCTGCCAGAGACTTGAGAGGAGGTGATCAGTTAGCATAGGGACAAGTCAGACTGGCCTCAGACCGCCTGAGCTCTGTCCCTCCGAGTACCACTTCTAGGATGCCGTCACCTCTCTGGGCTGCGGCAGTCTCCTGTGGGATCTGGACTGATGGGGTGAACTTAATTCAATAATATAATTAATGGACAGTGCTTAAGGCCTTGCTTGGCACACAGTAGGGGTCTAATAATTGCTGAGTGTTATTATAATTATGAGCATCTTGTTCCCTTCCCCAAATGGAGATGCAGGTCAGTTGGGAGAGTGTTTGCTTAGCACGAATGAAGAAGCACTGGGTTCGGTACCCAGCACCACTAACGTGGGCATGGCGACAGCTGCCTGCAATCCCAGCATTCCAGGGCTGGAGGCAGGAGGATCAGGAGTTTGAGTTTGAGGCTACTCTGTCTCAAAACATGAAGACCATTCTGCTCTTCCTGCTTTGATCCATCACCCTCACCTCTAAAATGTGAGTCACTACTTCCTACCCACCGTACAGGCCTGCCGTGAGAATCCCACATGAAGGCCAGTGTTAATTTCCCACTCTGAAGCACCTCACAAGGGGGAGATGGGCGAGCATGGGTAGCTGCCATGGAGCCCACATGTTCACAAACTCCATCTCTTATTTAAGCAGATGTCACTTTCACAGACCCGGGCTGCCACTCTGTCTTCATTCATGCCTTTGCTCTTGAAGGCTACAGGTCAGCCGGGAATTTAAAATACAAAATGAACCTTTCAAAGTGATGTTTAGTGCATCCACAGCCCTATACAACCATGACTCCCAAGGAGTTCTGAAACATTCCATTATCTCAGAAGAAAACCCCACAAGAAACCATTCCCAGAAGATGAGCCCTTGAGAGTCACCAACCATATCCAATTGTGAAATCCTTCTTAATCCTGCTCATGGAGGGGGCAGACTTATCATAAACAGCCCATCAAAACCCTCCTGTCCAGAAGCCCCTAGATCCCAAGCTGTGAGGCTCCTGCATGAAGGTGTGGCTGAATGGGTGGCTGAGCACATCAAAGATGCCCATAAGGGTGTCTGTGATGGTCCGTACCCATTGTCCACAGGATCTAGAGTCACCTAGGAGACAAAGCTCAAGGTATGTGTGCCAGAGAATTTCCAGGTTGGATTAGCTGAGGTAGGAAGACTCCCTTAAGTGTGGATGACGTTCATAGGCTGGGGATCCCAGACTGAATGAAAGAGAGGAACGGAGCTGATTGTCTCTCTCTGCTTCATGACTGAGGATGCCATGAGACCCGCTGCACATGCTTGCCTCCGTGACTTCTCTACTGCAATGGACTGCGTCCTCAGATGATGGGCCACAGCAAACAAAGCCCTCCTTCAACTGCTTTGTTGGGCGTTTTTTCCCATTGGGAAGATACAGCCTCTTCCCGCGCTGATATCAGGAAAGTGGGCAGAGCACATTCCAGCCACTCTGACTTGCCAGAATGACAGTGCAGAAGAAATGGAACCCACACAGGCCTCCAAAGCTGTGGGGAACTCAATTCTCATGCCCGGGTAGGGCCTCTTTGCCATCAGAGCACCGCTGGCCCTGGTTCCAAGGCTGCGGCCGTTACCTTGCCGGGCTGTGTGAGTTACCAGCTTCCCCACTCTCCTCAGCTTCTTCCGTCACTCCAAACTGGCTGCTCTTCTTTTCCTTTTTCCGGAGCTCCTCGGAAACAAGAGAGCATATTATGTAATTTCGAGCCACCTGTTTGCAATCATGTTTCCTTTTGTGGAAGAGGGTTTTGAAGTTGCTTCCAGGAGCTACCTAGAAATCAAACGGCAGGGCTCGCACCTGCACAAGACGCTCTCCATGCTGAGCGCTTCCCCCCTCCTTCTCATCTCAAGAGGACTGCTGAAGTCAGACATTACCCTTACCTCTCAGACAGTACCTTGGCCACAAGGGACAGTATCACGCGGGTCAACTTTGTAAGTGTGTGTGTGTGTGTGTGTGTGTGTGTGTGTGTGTGTGTGAGCAGATACACTTGCATGTATAGGCACAAATGTGTGGAGGCTAGATGCTGTGTGCCATCCTTAATTGTTCTTTTCCTTACTCTTTGAGACAGGGCCTCTCACTGAACATAGAGCTCATCAATAGCTAGAGGGACAGCCAGGGAACTCCAGCAAGCTTCCTCTCTGTGCCTCTGTGGTGCGAAGAGTACAGACAGGCATGCTGCCTTGTCTGACTTTTCATATGGGTGCTAGCGATCCAAATTCAGATCTTCATACTTACATGGCCAGGATTCTTACCCCCGAGCCATCTCCCCATCCCCAGCCTTTTGACCTTGTCATCTACAAAGTTCAGGCTTGAGAACCATGCAATCAAGTTATAAAAATAAGTCGAGTGGTGGTGGCACACATCCTTTAATCTCAGCACTCGTAAGGCAGAGGCAGGCAGATCTCTGTGAGTTTGAGACCAGCCTGGTCTACAAAGTGAGTTCCAGGACAGTCAAGACTGTTACAGAGAGAAACCCTGTCTCCAAAAAAAAAGTTATAATAATGCCGGAAAAAAATCACATAATGTTTTAACTACATCTATAGTTGTGTACTGGGCCACATTCAAGCTACTTTGGGGCACATGCGGGCTTCAGTTTAGACATGTCTGGATCATCGCAGTGGCTTCCACTGGGGTAAATGACTAGTTACACAACATGGTCTCCAGCGTCTCCCATGTCTCTGTCGGTGTCTCAAAGGTGGCCATCTCAGGCCCCATTTCAGAGATTTATCCACTTGATAAATGTATGGAGGTCACAGATGTGCCCAGCCCTGTGCTTCAGGAGAGGCCTACAGAGGTGTTGTAGAGACCTGCCCCCTGAGGGCTTCCAAAGATCTACCCCAGAACTAGGGAGATGACTCAGTGGGAAGAGTGTACACCAGGTAGCTTTTTTATCAACTTGACAAAAGCTAGAATCATTTGGGAAGAGGGAACTTCAACTGAGAAAATGCCTGTATCAGATTGGCTGGTAGGCAAGTCTTTGGAACATTTTTTTTTTAATTAGTGATTGATGTGGGAGGCTCCATCTTACTCTGGGCGGAGCCCTCCCTGGGCAGATGGTCCTGGGTTGTATAAGAAAGCAGGCTGAGCAAGCATGGAGAACAAGCCAGTAAGCAGGGTACCTCCATGGTCTCTGCTTCAGTTCCTGCCGCCAGGTTCCTCCCTGAGTTCCTGCCTTGACTTTTCCTTCATGACGGACTGTAAAGGCTAAGACAAAATGAGCATACCCCCACACACACACACCCAGCGCCTTGTTTCTTGGGTCATCTTGTCTATCACAGCAATAGAAAGCCAACTAGAACAGAGCGCTTGTTGAGCAAGCTGAACCAGAGTTCAGATGCCCAGAACTCACATTACAAGACTCAGAGAGCAGTGCGTGCCTGCAGTCCCAGAACTGGGCAAGCCGAGACAGGCAGATCCCTGAAACTCACTGACCAGCCAGTCTAGTCCATCCTGGAGCTAAAGATTCAATGAGAAACCTTGTCTCCAAACATAACAAGGTTGGAGAAATTCAGGAAGACACCTGACTTTTGGCCACATTCATATGTGAACACCCCACACACACCCCACGTCTGCACCAGCCATATGACGTTCCAGGCAGCTAATCCCACAATGTAGAACTTCTTCACGTCCACAGTGTCTGCCTGACCCAGTCCATGACGAGGAACAGCAGAAAGAGCAACAACATCCCTGTCAGATAATTCCAAGCTCCTATGAAAGGCCAAACAGGCTAGGTTCTCTGGTCCTTCTCCCGAACCTCCAGCGACCCCTCCTAGGAAGGCAGACTTTCTCCTTCCTGGCTAATTCCGGATAGTAGCTCCTGTTGCTTTCTGGTTTGTATTTCTTTTCCTCTGTGGAGATGTCCTGTACTCGTGATCAATTGCATGCAGCACAGTGCTAATGGCAGCTTCTCAGTCAGGGGTCAGCAGCCGTCTTAAAGGACCAGATGGGAAATGCTGTGTACAGTTTGAAGGCCACATGATTTCTCTTTTTGTTGTAGTAATTTTGTTGTTTTTATTTGTGTGTAGGGGGATATGTGTGGTGTGTGTGCATGTATATGAGCACCGAGCATGTGTGTACCTGTCGATGAGGGCAGAGGCCAGCGAGGACTTCCGGAGTCCTGCTTCGTCACTCTCCGACTTGTATCTCAAGACAGGGTCTTTCGTGCTGAACCTGGAGCCAGCCTGGCAACGAGCAACACCAGGAAACTCTGTCTGACTTCACAGAGCTGGGGTTACAGGCAAAATGGCCGGGCCCGACTTTCTATGCCGATGCTGGGGATTCAGACTCAGGTTCTCATTCTTACGCAGCAAGTGTCGTTACCCACGAAGCCATTTTCCCAGCCTGCAGACCACATGGTTTCTGTCCCGATGATGCCTCTCTGCCAAGGAACCATGAAAGCAGCCACAGATGATCCCCAACCATCCTGGCTCTGAAGACAGGAACTTAATTGTTCTTTGGACTTCTCAGGATATCTGAAATTTTCCATCCGAAATGCTGAGAAATTCTCTTTTCTGAGTCAGCTACCTATCTTTACAGTTTGTTTTGACGTTTTATTATTTAAAAACAAGCAAAGTTCTAGACTGTGAACATTTGGTCGTCCTATGCCCTGGGTGACTGCTCTGTCTTTGCCCTCTGATGGAGAAGCTCTTCTCAGTGGCTGGTGGAGCTTCCACAGGAGTGGGTCTGATCCAGGATGTTATCTTCGGGATTCTAGTCTTCGTGACTTCCCCAAGCTTTCCCTGCCCCTCTGGTTCCTCCTCTAGACTGTTGACAGACGCGTCTACGGTCCTTCTGGCCTGAGAGGACCTCAGATTCCTTTCCAAGGGCTCTGGGCTACACCTTCCATGTTCTTGTCACAGCAGTGCCAGGTGATGATGGGAAATGTCTAGAGACCCAGTGCTATGATTCTGTCCCCTCAGGAACCACGGGCACTCTTCCTCTGTCCCCTCAGATTGGCCTGCAACTCAGGGTAGGTGTAAGGTCCTGAGTCCTGCTGGGAGGGAGAGGAGAGGGACTGATACCCAGACTGACTGATGGGGCTTCCTGTTACCCTGGGACGGGGCAACCACACGTCAGATTGACAATGACAGAGTGAGCCAGTGCAATGCTTCTTATGGATGGCATGGAGGGTCCCAGGCTCACATTAGCCCAGGTGACAGCTCAGTGGAACTGGAGCAATGCCAGCTTTCAGCACATGGGAGCTGCTCTGTTTCTACACTGAGACATTTCTCATTGGTGCTGCAATGGGGGTGAAGGACACTTCTGTCTAGCCCTGTATAGACATCACACGGCAGAAGTATTAACTGCCATTAACTGTTAGATTCGAGTTGGCTTTTTCCTGTCCAGTCAGGGGCCATGGGTAAACAGTTCACCTTGCTGAGGTCAAAGTTACATGTCTCTGCCACTGCATACAAACTATTTCAGGGTATCAGTGGAGGATCAACAAACTTCCTTGGGTAGCTGTCCATCCTCAGGCAGCTGTCCATCTTCGGGTAGCTGTCCACATGTCTGAAGGGTGGGAAAATTAAGCAGAACTCAGGATGTTTTAAATCAGTGGTCTCCTTCAACCAGAATTATTTTTGTTGCTACTTCATAACCATAATTTTGCTACTGTTATGAACTGTAGTGTAAATACCTTATATGCTGAATGGTCTTAGGCGGCCCCTGTGAAAAGATTGTTTGACTCCCAAAGGGGTCACAACCACAGGTTGAGAACTGCTGTTTCAAATAGACTGAGCCTGCCTGCCAAGATGGTCTTGGCATGCCCCCTGGGTGCATGGAGAACAGGGCCCAAAGGGTTTTGGATACCTTTGTCACAGGGTATCATTTGTCAGCCAGAGTGGTACCTGGGATGGCAAGATGCCCTGGAGGTGAATGAGGGACTCACAGGCAAGTGTGCAAAGAAGTCCAGAAAAGCACTGGTCCAACCTGAAAGGGGCGCCTTGGAGTGCTGTAATAACTGCAGCTTGGAGTCTGGAGGAACAGGTGTGAGCAGCAAGCTGTGAGCAGGTGGGGTCTGCACTGGGCCAGGGCTGCGAGGAAACCCCAGGCAGACAGGGCTGTGAGGAAACCCCAGGCAGACAGGGCTGACAGGAAACCCCAGGCAGACAGGGCGGAGAGGAAACCCCAGGCAGACAGGCCTGAGGGATGGACCCAGGAATGTGTCTGGCCATCCCTGGGCAGATAGCCCTCCCTTTTCTCTCGCTTTATGTCCTGGGTTCCCCAAGGCTTAGCTGATACAGCCCAATCCATGTCTCTTTCGCAAATCCAAGTCTTACCCCAGCCCCTCCTGTACAAAGGCACCTCCATGGACTCACCCTCCCAGAAATGACACCTCCCATTGGGATTCCATATCGGGGGTTGGGAGACAGGACATTCAGTGCAGACTATGACCTGAAGTCAGCACAAGGCTCACTGTTTCCTCTGCCAGGGAAGGTTGTTTTAAAAGCTCACCAATGCCCCCTTTGTTCTGTAAATAAGAGGGGTTCCTTTTCAACCACATGAACATAAAAATGGCAGGACTCTGGGGCCACCCCTGACCACCTTTCTTTCATGCTGACATCCAATGCCTGAGACAAAACTGGCTATAAGAATTGTTTGTGTGGAGAAAGCAGCCCATCACAAATCCTACTTCCAAAAGCCATCAGAACTCCAAATGTGGGCTGAGGAGAGACAGCTCAGCAGGTGAAACGCTTGTCTTTCAATACTGAAGAGCTGAGTTCAATTGCCAGAGCCAACACGAGAGAAGCAGGGTGTGATGGCGTGTGCTTGCGATCCCAGACAGGCTGCTCTCTGTGGCTGGTTGCCTGGCCAGCCAGCTTAGCCTGCTGGGTTAGTGAGAGATCTACCTCAAATGAAAGGCGGACAGCAGCTGAAGAATGATATCTGAGGTTAATCTCTGACCTCTACGTGCATGTGTACACGTGTGCACCCACATCCATAAACTCATATACATGCACACACAAAATGTGAATAACCAGATAAAGAACATGCGTGTTTAATGGTGTTTGATGCCTGCTGGGCCTTTTAGGTATTCCTCCCCCTGATGTTTTTGACTATATATTCTCTGGCTCTCCTCTGCCCAGTCAACAGTTCTGTGGTATTTTTATGGGCAGAATAGAGAAGGCAATCTGGTTTTCCATTTGGCACTGTCCGCTGCCTTTTGGTTTTCATTTATGAATGTACAGGAAAGTGTTTTTTTTTCCCACTTTAAAACCCGTTGCTGTTGGTTCAGGAGCATTAAGACTCTTACAGAATCCAGAAAATCTTCCATCCGAGCTCCTCTGCACCTGAGCTGTCAGTGTGCCGTGTGTTGGTAATTGCACATGCAAGATCATCACGTCTCTTCCAGCAGGAAGGAACTTCTGTTTGGGCCAGACGGCGCTTCAAGCCAGGTCCCCCATGTAGAAACACACACAGCTGACGACAGGAATTTCCTTACACAGGCTTCTGGCTCAAATACATTCTTGTTTCTCCTCATGATCCACAGGCAGAATCTGATTTTCTTAAACACTAAGCCAGGACTGATGGAACAGGCCTGTAATCCCAGCTATGTAGGAAGCTGAGGCAGGAGGATAACACATTCAAGGCCTGTGTGAAATCCAATGTGAGCTTGAGACCAAGCTGGGCAATTTAGTCACAATAAAAAGCAGCAAGCAGGCTAGGAAGATGGTTCAGGGAGTAGTGAGGTCGTCCCAAAGCATGAGAACCTGAGCCGAGTTCTGAGAACCCACGCAAAGCCGGCCACAGCAGCACAAGGCTCTGACCTCCACTCCACGATGGTGCTTGTGAGCGCGCGCGCGTGCGCGCGCACACACACACACACACACATGAACGCATAGTCTTCTGCTGCCTGAGGGCTGCAGTTAAAAAATCTTCAATGAGCACTTGAGCGAACTGGGAGCCAGGTGGAGACTGTGAGACCTGCTGGCTAATCCTCAGATGCTATACCATCTCTAGGATGCAAGTGTCTTTTAACAAGGAAGGGAAAAGAAGTTCCATACAATTCTGAGCACAATAAAGGTGGACAGAGAGGAGAGCACCTGGAGGAGGGACCAGCTGTGGGCCTGTCCACTCTGTCCTGACCCAGCCATACCAGCCAGCTCTGCTCACCCATCCCTGCGGTGGATGACAGAAATTTGCCAAGAGCCACCCAACACTGACTAAAGAGCCTCAAAGGTCCCCAAGGAGGTGGTCATAAGTTCCCAAGCCTGAGGCCCCACCTCCCTTCACCATCACCCCCAAATTTTAGAGATTGGTTTCTGGGCTCGTCCTTTCCTCTAAAAAGTAATGATAAGATGTTCTCGCTTGGGAGAAAGATGATTAAATTTCAAATTACTCAGCTTGCCAGATAAGATTGACATCTCCGGATCCCGGCAAGCTAGAGACCAGTTTTGCACACAGGAAGCTTCACCAGCCACCGATTCGCCACGTTGCTGGGCGACTGAAACGGAGCAGCGTGTTTAAAACTACATTAAGGGGCGGCAAACACAGTAATGAGGGCATTTGTTATACTGTAAGGAGCTTTGCAGAACATGGAAATTACCGACATGGCGATTATGATTGTGAACTGGGTGAGGGAAATCAAATCCACCCCCTCCCCCCACACTCCATCGGAGACAGGGGGTGAAGGAAAGAGAAACAAGGGGCCTGGCAGGCAGGGGCTTGGCGAAGGAGGAGCTGTGGGGAGTTATTAAACACTTTAATAACACACAGAGTTCTGGTTTCAGCTTGGTTTTGTGGGGGTTTTGATCAGGGCCGATTCTGTAGCAGGCCTACCTTCCCCAGGGCGATCAGGGGGTGACCACAGGAGGCAAAGGGCTGGTCCAGCCTCGCATCTTATTTCAAAGCTGCGCCAGGATATAGTCTGGTTCTCATTTTCTCCCTGATGGCTTAAAGGCAGTGAGCCGACTTCTCTGTCATCTGGGCTTGTCACCAGACTGAACTTAGAGTGGAAGCAGGTGTGTGTGTGTGTGTGTGTGTGTATGTGTATGTATGTGTGTGTGAGTGTATGTTGTGTG
This sequence comes from Peromyscus nudipes, assembly GCA_902168325.1. Classification (NCBI taxonomy): domain Eukaryota; kingdom Metazoa; phylum Chordata; class Mammalia; order Rodentia; family Cricetidae; genus Peromyscus; species Peromyscus nudipes. Next base: position 37,015 of record CABHPH010155724.1, read on the forward strand.
TATGTGAGTGTGTGTATGTGTGAGTGTATATGTGTATGTATGTGTGTGTGAGTGTGTATTGTGTGTGTGTATACATGGGTATGTGAATGTGTGTGTTGCACGCAGGGGCTTAGCTCAAATCTAAGGATGGTGTAAACAAGGTGTTATATAAAGACAGGCCGGGGTGTGGTGTTCCCTCACATGCAAAAACGGAAAGCAGGCTGCAAAGGCTGGCCCCAAGGCCAGGTGCTGCAGCTTGGGGTGACTGGCGTCTCACTATCGCAGCTTCTCAGCTAACACGCTCAGCACTGTCCAGCCTCCTTCCCCTGGTGGGACCTTGAATCCTTTCCTGGAGAAGTTGCTGCATCATCCTTGCCGCCCCTTGAGACTTTCAGCTCCTGCCTTGTCCTTTGGAGACCATTTGCTGCACCCATTTCCCCACACAGCTGCCGGTTCTCTGAGGCCCACACCCATGAAGATCAAGGATTTCCGTGAGTCAGAGGTCTTCTAAACCTAGTCTTGTTGAAGATTCAAATCCAGGGCCATATTTCTAATCACTGCACCAAAGAGGTCAGACTGGGCTGCAAGCAGGGCTCTGTCTCAAAAGGAAAAAAAAATGAAATAAAAAAGATCTGGGGAGGCCGCTCAGCCAGTCAGGTTCTTGCTACACAAGCCTCAGGGCCTGAGTTCAGTCCCCAGCACTCACATAAGGAGCCAAGTGTAAACTTGGAGTAGTGCATACTTTTAATCCTAGTACTTGTGAATCGTCTCAAAGAACCCTGTGCTCGCTATCCAGCCTGCCTAGTCCAGTGGGAGAGGGAGCCCCAGGCCAACGAGGCCTGTCTCAAAAGAAAAAAATAAAATAAAATAAGAGAGTAAGAAAAATGAAAAAAAAAAATCAAATTTAAGCTGGAATATTGAATCTGTTTTACTAAATTAACCAGAGTACTAAGTAACCAGCACCTAAGGGTTAACACAAAGCTGCCTTTTGTCACGCATCTGTCCCCAGTGGCAGGGCCTGGAGCAGGCTCACCCACAAACTCCTCTAGCCCGGTCACAGACGCTCCACCCCGCCCTATGCTTGTACTGCTCGGGCTTGCAGTCCTCCATCCTGCTCTAACCCCAATAACCACGCCCCGAGTTGCCTCTTAAGTTCAGGGCTGCACAGATGGGGTCCATGGCCAGGTCCACGGCCCAGGAGAAGACTAGCTTAAGCCCCAGAACTACCAGAACCATTAGATCAAGAATTCAGCAGTCCCGGGTTCCAGAACATGATCTAGAAAGAGGAGACCACCAACTTCGAGTACACATGGTCTCTTCTGAACTCCCTGCCCTCGAGGTGGGATAGGGCCAGAGGTGGTCTCGGGTCCCGATGCCTAGCTCTGTGGGCAGTGCAGGAGGACAGTCAGGAAGGGATTCTTCCCCATCCATCCGTACCCTGCCCTCTACCATCTGCTCATCGCCTTGGATAAGTAGCCCCCACATGCAGAGCTTCTCTCTTACATTGAGCTCTCTTTCTGTCTTTATTCCTCCCTCCCCAAAGGGCTGGGAGAGAAGACCCACATCTGATCAAGACACCAGGCCCACTTCCTGCCCGCACAAATGAGGGAAATGGAAGAGGGGAGATTGAGACAAAAAAACAAAAAACAAAAACAAAACAAGACACATGTACATTGCTCACCCTGACCATAGCTCTGAGACAGAGCATTTCAGCAGTGATGGGAGTGGTATGTAGTGGTAGGTGCCTGATCCCAGGAAGTCCAAACCAAACAGCCATGAAGGCCAGTCAGCCTTCAAACTCCAGATAACTGGAATTTCCTTTCCTGCAAGCATGCACCCAGGGGCACCATAACTGCCTACTGTTAGGCAGTAAAGAACAGCGCCATGTATGTATACTTATGTGCACACGTTCTCCATGTGCACGTGTGTAGAGGCCAGAGGTCAGCATCAGGTGTCTTCCTCAGTTGCTCTCTCTGACCAGGTCTCTCACTGAACCTGGTGCTGATTCGGCTAGCCTGGCTGCCAGGGATTGCCGGGGAGCCCCCACCCCCACCCCACCCCGCCATCTCCCCAGAGCCAGGATTACAGATGCGTACAGCTGTGCCCAGCTTTCACACGGTGGGTTCCCAGAGATCCAGACTCAAGTCCTGATGCCTGTGGAGCAAGCACCTTACTGACTGCGCCGTGTCCCCAGTCCCAGAATGGCATCTTAAAACAATTTCCCCATGAAATTGTTTGTCCTTGTAAAAATATATGGTTCTCCAATTGAGAACCTTGAATCGATAGGATTGATTTTTGGAGTCCTTTTCCTGTCTCCCAGCCAACAGGCTTTCCGTATTTACTCTTGCCAATGGACAGGCAGAGGTGGGGCATGTTAGAGCCCCTCCTACTCATCCAGTCAGGAATCACCACCAAAGAGCAGCGGGATTCTATTTAGACTGGGATCTAAACACCAGTGTTAGTCCAATCGCGAAGAGCCATGGGACCTTAGCAGAGTCACCGCAACAAGCCCAGGCCAGTCTGAGAATGGATGGCAGAGAAGTAACTCAGAGGTGGCCCTGCGCTATGCATGGAATTAAATGAGATACAGTTTAGGAACACCTATGGCGTGCTCACTGCAGAGGAGACACCCATGGAGGTTAATTGAATGGAAAGGTGTGAGGTAAGGAGAAGAGAGAATGGCAGTGCCCCTGGGTGGCAGAACCATGCCCCACTTCCTGCTGGACGTGCCAGCTGCTGCCTGAATCCCACCATTGATGCACCGCCCCCCCCTTTAGCCTGAAGCGGTGATCCCAATTAAAATGCTAATTATCTCCAAGGGTTCCACTATTGAATTTTTTATTTTGCTAGTCTGTCATTGACCCCAGAGTGTGAATGAAGAACGGAAAAGCTTCATATCGGGAGCAGAGAATGCGGAGGGTGGTTTGTCCCCAGACACGCCCATCTCTGTGACCTTCTCTGTCCTTGCCACCTGTAGACAGGTGCTCTGGCGACTGTCACCTGCAGCCTCTATGTGGAGCCACTTGGTTTTGTCTCCTTCTGAGGTGTTGGGCCCAAGCAAGGACTATTCTCTCTCATTCACTCCTCACTCTCTGTGGAAGATCTACTGACTCCTCTGGGCTCCACCCTTCAAGACTTTGTTCTGGTCCTTCCTGCCTCTCCAACTCCCACTGCTTGCCCTGTTCCCTCCTTCCTCCCCACTGGCCTCACTCCCACCCACTGGAACCCTCAACGCAGACTCAATTAGCACGTGGTATGCTGACAAAGCAGGTGAGTGTTTATGTTTGCCCAGAATCCCCTCGTTCCCAAAGTCTTCCATAGATAATACAGGTCATGGACACCGAGCAGCATGGAAGAGGGTGCGTGGTCCTCAGTGATGGGGTCACTATTACGGACATGTGATGTTCATTTTTATCCCTAAGACCGAGTTTCCGCCTCCAAAATACAGAGAGTCGGCGTAAACAGTGGCAGTGTTGGTGGTAAAGGGCCAGAGATATCAGCTGCATCCATCCTTTCATTTTCCCGGGATGGTTGATACTGATTGTCAAATTGCTAGTCTGGAGTCACCCAGGAGACTGCTCGGGCATGTCTGTTTCTAGGTCGGGTCACCTGAGGTGGGAATAACTGCTCTAAACATGAGTGCCACCATTCCATGGGCTGGGGATTCCGGCTGAATAAAATGGAGGAAGAGAGAGGGAGAGTCTTCCCCTCACTCTACTTCCTGCTGTGGACACAGTGTGATGCCTCCTGTTCCTGACACAGTTGCCATCCCTCTGATGGACTGTGTCCCAACTGCGACCAGAGTAAACCTTTAAGTTGCTTCTTCCTGGGCATTTGACCACAACAAAAAGGTAACTTTCCCGCCGTTCTCTGTTGCTTTTCTAGTAATGCTAGGGTGCCTCCACCATTGTCATTTTCATTGGGCCTCATTAAACTGAGGCCTGAGAGGCAGCAGACTCACTCGAGCTCACACGCAGTGAAAGCCATGCATTGCCTGTTGCCTCTGCCGGCCTCCCATCTTCCTGCACTGACTTTTGGGTTCCTGTCCCTCAGTGTCAAACCAGCCAGCCGGGAGGAGGGCGGGGTACGTGCTAAGAAAGGAGACATGGCTAGAAGGGGGTCACCCGGCTGACCCTGTTCTCTGTGCCCCTCATCTCTGCTGGGGCGACAACTAATATTGGGTTTTCTTGGTCCCTCAGCTGTTGACACCGAAGCCCCTGAGGAAGTGAGTAGATGTGGCCCTGGAAGGAGGGGAAGCATGGCTCTAGAATGAATTCATCAGGGTTGGGAAACTAAGGCTGGAAGAGGCTGTCTAGGGACCTTTTTGCAAAGAACCTGACATGGCCACAACCCCCTGCCTTGAGCAGACGGAAAAGGAAAGAGAAAGAAGTTATAGATGTTGATATCCCTCCCTACAGTTTTTCAACGTCTTGCCCCTGGTGTGGTCATGAAAGCTGGGTTCCTAGTGCAGCTGGAGGAGACCATGGTGGTTCGCTTGAGCAAGGATGCTCCTTGCTGAGTTTCAAAGAAGTAAGGTGTTCACGAGAGCTTTTCAGCCTGGGCCTGTCCTGTGCACAGCCAAGTTAGCCTCATGTATCTCTGGCCTTTGTAATCTAGGTAACAGGGATACCCCGTCTCCATTAGCCAGGACAGCAAAGCCATCTTATGACATTACCAAATGTTCCCAAAAGAGCCAAGTTCACCTTTTTGAGAACCAAAATAGATTAAGCGGAACACCCCACTAAAAGGGAGTCCCACGAAATGTCCGAGATGGCTGCAAACATCGAGGAGCTCATCAGTTTCTCACAAGGCAGGGAGGCATTCCAGGAAGTGGGATAGACGGGGCAGCGGACATCCTCAGGCCCTGATGACAGGCCCCGTGTGCTCAGCTTAGACTCCCTTGAGCCACTCTGAAAGCTAGCGGTCTGCTGATCTGACCCCTTCAGTCAGCAGGGTCTCTCCAGCCCATCCACCCATGCGCAGTCTCTGAAGATTCCCCTGAGGGTGGGGAAGTTTTTGCAGAAGCCGCTAGACCACACCATCTCTGTGAGGGCTGCACACACATCTCTGTGGGGGCTGCCAGTGTAGCTTCGCCTTCAGAGCAATGCAGAAGGAGTCGACTCCTAGTCCCCGCAACTCCCTTCCCCTTCTCCCCTCCCTGCCCCCGACACACACACACACACACACACACACACACACACACACACACACACACACCATGGAATGTGGCCCAGAGAAGGGCACAGATGCAAGGTCACCTGACAGCCATCCAGGAAGCAGGCTGACTCCGCCTAACGGGTTCATAGGATTCCCAGTTCAACCAAACCAGCCATTAGAAAGCCACCTGGAGCAGCCGGATCAAGCTGGCAGACATTCTCAAACCTTCACTGAAGATTAGCCAACGGAGCCCTTTAATTGAGGCGTGCTCAAGCTCGTGTCAAAACAGTATTCCCTTTATGAGGGACTAGTTTGTCCATAGTGTTTCCAGCCAGAGTAGTTGCACAAAGCCAGTCACCTCACGCTGGTACTTACCTAATTCCCAAGCCAAATGCACTTGACTATTCTGGGCTAGACCACACTTGATCATCACAGACAGCCACCAAATCCCTCTCTTCTCCTATTTCCGGATGGGAGCCCAGCAGCTGCTGGGTCTACACACCCTCCTCCTTAATATAAACACACCTCTGATTTCCTAACTATCTTTAGGGAATTCCTTCTTGGCGCCTATGTTTATTTATGAAGCTGTTTTGGAAATAGGCACCACTGTCATTTCTGGGAGTGGGTTAGTTGAGGTCAGGTGGAGAGTGCCAGCAGTACAGCTGGTGAAGGAAGAGTGGGAAGTGAAAAATCCTGAGGACCTTCCCCGCTCCAGGCTCCTCCCTGAGGCACCAGGCCCACCTCAGGAGGAGCCTCAAGTATCTCTTTCAAAGGATCCCCACCCCCATTACCTATTAGATTACCTTTTGAACGGTTCCTTTTGCTTTGGTTGCCAGGAAGCTCATGTGTGTGTGTGAGTGTGTGTGTGTGTGTGTGTGTGTGTGTGTGTGTGTGTGTGTAAATCAGATGTTATTCCAGGTTCCTGGGGAATTCTTTCTCCTAATTGTTTAAATGGCTTGGGAAAAACCTCTCTGAGAATTTATTTATTTATTTATTTATTTATTGGTTGTTTTGTGTATGTTTTAGTTAATATTATAAATAGCTTTGTATATGTTCAGGAAATAGATGGAGTTCACATGAGGAAGAGCCCAACCTGAAATTCATCCAGTATTTTCTTCTGTCATTATTAAAATACAAGTATTGGGTTAGGGGTATAGTTCTGGGATATGGAGCCTGCCTAGTACATGCAGGGCCTTGGATTCAATCCCTAATACTATAAAAATAAAAATAAAAAATTAATAAACTGTAGGTATCTTGGGTCTCTTGCCGGTGGATTTGCTCTGCATCAGAGAGATGCCAAAATTACCCGCAGCAACATGGAGACTAGGAAGCTAACCTCTGAAACAGGCACCACAGGCCTCAGGAAATAAAAGGACTCCATCACAACGACCCACAGTTCTGGGCCTGTGTTTACAGCTGAGAGATGAGAACATGAAGGGTTAGGACAGAAAGACCACACCTCTACCTACCTCTCCTCCAGCTACCACCAGATCCTCCAGCCTCCAGTTGCTCTGGCCTGCTGCTCCCAGCCAGCCTGCCCTGCAGGGTTCCCGACACCGCTAGAGCCAATAGCAGTCTTTCAAGTAGAGAATTCACCACAAAGAGAATTCTTCCTGCTGTGAAGGCCCAGGGACTCTAGTGTCTAAGAGAGTGTTTCCCTGTGTTCTGACGTCCAAGTGGTGCCACATCAGTTTGTTGAGCCCACAATGTTAGTTACGGTTGCCATAGGGGAAGCAGGTTGGCAGTGAACAGTCCTGGAGCATTCAATCCTGAAAGACAGATCAGCGAAGGTTAAGAGTTGAATCCAAAGATGGCAGTCCTGGTTTCCCAGGTTGGCGCATCTGGCCCTTCCTTCTGTGTGACACTCGGATGTCCTGCAGGAACTTGATCATGAAGGTTACCAGCAAGAGTCCTGGAGCCGCCCAAGACAGGCAGGAGCAGGCAGGCAGTGAACATCTTGACTCACATTTCCTGCGCCCAGAGGTCAGAGGGCGGGGAGGGAACATAGGGCGGCATATGAGAATTAGGATAGAGGCAGGTCCCCTACTTGTGTCCTGGGACCTTGCAGATCCCACAGGTGCTGGCTAGAGCTGGAGCCTGCTCAGGGACAGGTAAGTCCCTTGGTTAAGTCAGCGATGCTGAAGGCTGAAGACAGAAGATCAAACCACAGAGCTGACAAGGACATAAACCGGATGTCCAGTCTAACCGTCTCCTCAGAGGTGTGTATTGGAAGCAGGCTTGGGAGGAGTGGGGATGACACTCTGATGGATTCCCAGCAAGGTCCGTTTGCAGCTGACCACGGAGGGTGCTGTTGTGGAGCTGGGCAGAGATGCCAGTGATTTTCCTGAAAGCCGGTCAGTCTCCCAGAGAGTCTCTGGGTAGCAAGTGGCAGAGCCACGGTCCCTGCCCTGCTTCTAAACTGCCCTGGGCCTCCAGGCCTTTCTGCTGTCACCTGTGCTGAGAACAGCTGCCTCTACATGCTGTGGGGAAATAAAATAGTGCCAGGGGAAAGGCCTTATCGAATGGGGGCGGGGATTCTTTGAAAAGGGCTAGCACAGATTTTGATCCTGTGTTGTTTTGTTCCTTTTTGAGTGTATATATGTGTGGTATTCATATTACGAGTGCGGGGTGGGGGGTTGGGGGGTGGGGGGGGTGGGATGGGGAGGGGAGACTGAATGTCTTTCTCAATCAGTCTCCCCTTAATTGAGGCAGGGTCTCTTATTGTCCCAGAGCTTGCCCAGGGGATCCCGTCTCTGCCTTCTGAGCATGGGATGACAAGTGGGTCGGGCTTTTGTGGGTGTTGTCTGCGCTCTGGCCCTCAGGCTTGCCCAGCACGATGCCTTTACCCACTGAACCATCTCCACAGCCCACAGGTGTTGGTCTTCTGAGGCAAAGTAACAAAGATGTACAACAGGCAGAATAAAAAGGACTGAGGCCTGGGGACACCCAGACTGGGGTTCACGTATATGATCTGGGAAACCACAGGCCTCAGTTTCCCCTCCTGGAAGTTCTACCTGACAGCCTCCGGGGGGGGGGGTGTTTTGAATCCCAGGGCATGTAAAAACATTTTGCAAAGCCCTCATACAGGGGGAGGAAATGGGCTTGTTACCGACAAAGCCTCAGAAAGGCCAGCGGGACCATCAGAGGGGCAGGTGATCCTGACGGAAACATATCCCTTGCTATTCCCCTCAGCTCTAGAGAGATGGGCTCAAAAGAGGAGCTGCCAGCTCATCCTCCGTGTGACTACTTAAGCCTAAACCAGGAAGGGGAGCAACTGTACATGCCTAGCTAGAATTTGAATATCTAATTTGATGGGGCATGTAAATTGGCAGTTATTCAAATGAGCACATTTGCATATATAGGGTTTAAGGCGACATGATAATTCCTTAATATTTTTCTCCACGGTGCAAGTGAGGTCTTTAGATCTCCCTTCTTCTTTCCAAGGCTTTTTAGGAAGGGCTACAAAGGGAGCTGGGTGGAGCCCAGGAACTGTTCCCGGGATCAGATGTCGGATGCATCCCAAAGGAAGGGAAGCTGTCACTGACTGAATAGTTCTTCCCTGGACCCAAAAGCCAAAAGGCGGCATCACTCACCTCCCTATCCATCTGCCCATGGCTGCCCAACATGGCTGTGCCCACGGGGATACTTTCTTTGTTCAAGGGTGACAGAGGCTCTGCACCACTTCCTTTAAGTTGCCCCGCCCCCAGCATCCACACCACCTGGGAGCATGTTGGATAGGCAAATTCTCAGGCTCATTCCGCCATCCTCAATCCCTAGAGCTGACCAGCAGCTGGATTTAACAGGCCCTGCTGGAGGCACCTCCGAATCTCAAACTGGGGACTCTCACACTAGGGCATCTCCACACACCTGCCATATGCTTCATGAACAAGTTCAAGGTCGCACTAGCAGCTGGGTTTATCTCTGAAGACCAGACCCAAGCTATCTCCCAGCACCCTCGAGGATGGTTTGGCTTCTGGCAAAGGAGGATGGAGGGCCCTGGGTCCCTTGGACAAAGGGAAGAAGAATAAGTCTCTTTCTGCCAGTGCCTGTTGGCCTGGATGCCAGTAGGCAGTGGAGGATTCACCCAGCCCTGATCCTGGCCTTAGTCCAGGCTTCTTTTCCCCACAGGAGACATGGTTGGACAGAGGGAGACAACACTATGTTACTGCTGAAGGATTTAGATGGTACTGGAAGGTTTCAGCCCTCTGTTGGACCTAGGCCCTGCTTTTTCATCTTCTGCCTGCTATCACTCAACTGAGTTCCTGAGGCCCACACAGTGTCCATATGGTGGGGGACTGGCAATGGTGGATGGTTCTCATAGTGTGAGTGTCCATCAGGGAAACAGATGACCACAACTTCAGGTGCTAGGGATCAGACAATAGAGAAATCCCATGCAATCCAAAAGTTGAGGAATGCTCCTGTAGGTTGAGAGGGCTAGGGTCACCAGTGCATCATGTTTGAACAGGAGATGGGATCCAAGAAGCAAGTCGTATCTATGAGGCCTTGGGGAGACTTAACTTCTAAAACTGGGGGGAAGGGTGTCATATCTGTGCTCTATACAGACGGTGCTGCCTGTGGGTAGGTCTGGTGGAGGGACAAAGGCTTTGGAGAACCAGCTCAGGAGGCCTGTGAGATCCAGGAGAAATACAGCAGCCCAGCCTGGAAGAACTCCACAGAGAGAGGCAGATGGGCAGCTGTGCTGAGGAGGTCTTCCCCCAGGGGTCTGCCAGGCCACTGGGCCAACACACGGCATCCTGAAGAACTGGAAAGGATTGGACTTTGGTTCTAATTTATCTTTTAGGATTTAGATCCTGTAGTAGGACCCTTTGATGAGTAGATTTGTGGTGTGATCTCAGTTGCCAGCGGAGGGAGTTGGTTGGGCGGAGTCTCTCTCAGCTCAGCTGCAGCAAGACCAGGGATGGAGACCCGAGTCAATCTAGAGTAGAGATGGCCATCAGAAGTGACTCAATGGGATGGGAAAAGGGAAGATGCTGGGCTCATGTAGGAATGTTTTAGAAAGAAAAGATGGAGCCTGGAGATAGACAAGGCTGCAGAGTCGGGGCAGTGGGACTTCCTGGGCTGCATTTGGGGTAGAGTGTACAGGCAGTAGTTCATCATTTTCTCACTGCTCAGGACAATCCCAATCTCATCGGATTCCCAGGCTCCTCTTAGCCCTGGCAGCTCCAAAGTTGCTGCATCTTCTTGCTTGCTGAAGTACCCACCATTGTGCCTACCTTCCTAATAGGAAGGAAGGAAAGAAGGGAGGGAGGAAGGTCACTTACCAGCCGAGCCAGCCCCCTTGCTGCGGTTTTCCTGGAACCCTCTCCTAAAGACTTGTACTATAGCTCTTCGGCCACCAACACCCGCCAAGACAGGCAGATGCATACGGCATGTTCCTTCCACACCTCACTGCCTCAGAGCACAGAAAGTGGTGATGGGCATGATCCAGACAGCCAGAAACCACTCTGCAGATGAAGAATAAATACAGGAAATTAGAATATATTTCCATCTGATTTTACCTCTTAAAAATTAAAAAGAAACTGTAAACATTAGCGAATGAGGTCGAGTTATCAGGATAACCAGGACAGTCTGAGGCAGGAATCATGAAAAGAACAGAAAGCCACTTGACAGCCTTGAGTGAAATGGGATTTGTTGAAAGGATTCATGGGACTGTCCCAGGCTCTGAGGGCGGGGTTGGAAGGCTGGACAGCCTGGGACCTCTTTCTCCCACTTTTGGTCTTAAAGGACCCTGACTTCAGTTCTTCATGACATATTCAGCTTCCGGGCTCCTCATCTCTCTCTCTCTCTCTCTCTCTCTCTCTCTCTCTCTCTCTCTCTCCCACCCCCACCCAGCCCCCCCAATCTCGGCTTTTTTCTCCATTTTTCATAGCAGAAACCGTCATCACCCTACCCTGCTGGCTGAAGTGGCAACCCAGTCTCCAGGACCCAGTTTCTATACAACCCCTGAGACCGGTGGTGGTGGGGGGGATTTATAAACAACAGACGTTTGTATTTTGCAGTTCAGAAGGCTGAAAGTTTAAGGTCAGAGGAGAGTCTGGTCTTCTCTTCCAAGGTGGTGCCTACACTGTGTTCCTCTCCAGGGACAAACTGCTGTGATCTCTCCTGGAAGGAAGAGCAGAAAATAAAGGGCCCAGCAGGCAGCCAGCCCTTTCAGGAGGCAAGGCTGTAGCTAACCCTGTACAAGAAAGTGGAACCCTCATGACCCGACCACCCCAAAGGGCTGTGCATGCATGCATACATGTGGATATATACATGTGTGTGCTTATGTGTATATATGTGTATGTATATGCATGTGTGTGTGCCCGTGGCAGTCAGAAGTCAACCTCGGGTTTGGGTCCTCAGGGTCTTTCATTGATCTAAAGTCTGCCAGGTAGATCTCACAAACCCCCTGTCTCCATCTCCCCAGTGCGGAGATGTCTGGCATGAACCACTGCCGCCGGCATTTTTACATGAGTTCTGGGGCTTGAACTCGGGTTCTTAGACTTGCAGAGCAAGCACTTTTCTGACTGAGGCGAGTTTTCAACTGCCTCACTCTCACACTATCTGTCACATTGGCCCTCCGACTTCAATGGTGAATTGATGGGGGTGGGGGTGGGGGTCCCTTCCAGACTACAGTGCTGGGGTAGAACATGAGATGCCCAGGTTCAGCTGCTGCTTGCTTGACAAGGTCAGGTGTGGCCTGGCTGGGCTGCTGCCCCTCAGCAGACACTGGGGGCAGATCATCAGTCAACCAGAGTGCCCCACAAATGCCTGTGGCCTCCCACTTCTCTTTCTCCTTGTCCTTACTCCGCCCTCAGCTTTCCTTCCCAGAGTGTCTCATATGAACTGGATCCTTCCCAGAAAGGCTCTGGAGTTCTAGGCCAGATGAATCCAGACTCTTCTTGGCAGGTGCCCCCACATTTGACTTCCTCTTCCAAAGACTGGAGGAGCAAAGTCAAGTACAATCTCCTTTGGCCTCAGGGGCTCGGAGCTGGGGAGGATGAAAGGCAGGGACCTTTCATTTCAACCTGTGGTTTCCTATGGGCTACTGATTGTCCGATACTAGAAAGATGTCACCTGCAGGAACAGGCCAGAGAAGTCCCCTCCCAGACACCCTGTGCACAAGACAGGAACAAGGGAGCAAGGGCCATGGAAAGACTGCCTCCAGCCAGGGAGAAACCCAGAGCTGATACAAGCAAGAAAACTGGCAAGACAGGGAAGGTTCTAGTAAGTGACAACCAAATTAATGTAAACCACAGTGCTTGGACTGGAATTTCCCAACAGCCGAGTGTAAACAAGTCCTGTTATCACCAGAGCCAGGAAGAGGCTGAGGCCTGGGGTGATAGCAGATCAGCCACACCAGACTTAGAAACCAAAGTCTCACGGGTGTGCCACCACGTGTTCCTTGTCCTCAGGAGGAATTTTCAAAATTAATTCTAGGGGCCAGAGTAATAATGGTTCAGCCAGTAAAGGTGCCTGCTGCCAAGGCTGGTGACCTGAGTTGGATCCCTGGAACCTACATAGTGGAAAGAAAGGACTGATTCCAGCAAGTTGTCTTCTGACCTCCAGACATGTTCTGTGGATACATACACACACACACACACACACACAATAATAATAATAATAATAATAATAATAATAAAGGCAACAAATTAAAAATAACCCTGCACACTATGCAGTATGTGAAAGTTGTTTAAAACTATTCTAAAATAGAATTAATTTCTAGTTTATTTTTCCAAACCCAGTTTCTCTTTTATAAACATTCTGATGAGTAACTGTGCCTTTGGTATAGTGTGAAGTTGGCTCTCTACATAGGAGAAAAGCTACCTGTTTTTCTTTAACCACTTGTACCATGGGGAGGAACCATAAACAGGTTCATTCACAACCAAAGCCAGCAGGTAGAAATAGGCAGAGCAAGAATTCCCCATACCAGTGCTGAATGGGCGGTGCAAAATCTTGCACAATATTTGTGTCTGACTTTGGCTATGCAAATGCACACACACACACACACACACACACATTAAAGTAGCCGTGCACAGTACTGGCAACAAACTGTGCACACTTATATGACTCAGCCACCTGGGGATCATAGCAAAGCAGTCCAAGAGTCAGAAGAGTAGCAAGACTGACTCAAAATTTTAAAAAAATACAGCTGGGGATGCGGCTCAGTGGTGGAGTGCCTGCCTGCGTGTTTGAGGTTCTAGGTTCCATTTCTCATATTGAAAAAAAAAAAAGGAAGAAAAGAAGAACACTTTCTCCTTTCAATCCTATTTGTCTTAGGAAAACAATACCCCAGCCTTACCAAAGAATAAAATTTTAAAAAAAAATGCTATTAGATAGAAATGAGCTATTTCTGAAGTCTGTGCTTACCTACTTTTCACATAGGTCAAGCAGGAGGCAGGATGTCCCCTCCGCCTGGAGCATCTGGGGTTGGGCGTGACCATGGCACACTCACCTCTCAGAATCCAGTGATCTCCACTGCCAGCTGGCAGGTGGGTAGCTTCGAACCCATAACGACAAGGACTCACTCTAAAATCCTAATTACCAGCCTTGCTTTTTTCAAAGAGCCTTAGTATGCTTCATCATGCTTGCAGACTCTGCCCTCGGCACCCCATCTGGGGCTCCATTTTAAAGAGGAGAATAGAGTGTCAGTTGATACCTTCCCGAGAAGTACTTTACAAAGGGGGAGAAAATCCCGAGTTCAAACACGTTGGGGTTTTCTTTCTTTCCCCCTCCTTTTATTAGGCACTTTATTCTCTAAGAAGTTTGGACTTGTTAATTATAGTGGTGATAATTACAACCCTCTTCTGCCTCTGCAGAGCCCTTCTGAGGAGCTAGCTGAGCACCCTTCATAAACACGAGCTCATTAATCCATCCAATAGCCCTACAGGTAGGAGATGGCTGCTATCCTTTGGGTCTGGGGCCCTGGGACTGCCTGGCCTAGGATGCAGGTGCTCTGCTGGTTAGGGTCCAGGATGGGATACAGGTGCCTTGCTGGTCAGGACCTGGGCTAGGGTACAGTTGCCCTGCTGGTCAGGATTTGGAATGGGAAGCAGGTGCCTGGCTGGTCAGGGCTTGGGCTAGGATACAGGTGCCCTGCTGGTCAGGCCCTGGGCTGGAATGCAGGTGCCCTGCTGGTCAGGGCTCAGCATGGGATGCAGGTGCCCTGCTGGTCAGGGTCTGGGATATTTGAAACCTCTTTAAAAAAAAAAAAACCCAAAGCATTGAAGCCATGATCACTGGTTTCAAGAATGTCCAACTGTCTCTGGAGCAAAAAAATCAAAGCCCTCAGCCTTGCACCAGTCCAGGCCACACCCTTAGCACAGACAGACACCTGAGCCCAGCACAGCATGACCAGTCCCAGTGACATCCGACCCTTTTCCTTCTCTCCATCCTACCCGAGGCTCTGCCCCATGTTTATTACGACCTGTATCTTTTTCTGTCTTAGTCCCACCCCCAGCTGAGGCCCTCCTACTCATTTTGGGCAGAATCTTTGTCTCCTTTCCCTCTACCAAACACTCGCTTTGCAGACTGTCCTGAACCTGTGGCCTCTCCTGGGCCAGGTCTCACTGGCTAGCTGAATAACTTACTTGTTATTCCTTGGAAGCAAATGTCTCCTTCCTTCTGAGAGGGAAGCATCTTCCCTGAACTTCTGGGTACCAGTGACAAATGCTAGCTTCAGGATACAGTAGGTGATTGATAAGTGTTGGTGACAAGGTGGACAGTACCTGTTCCTAGGGGAAGTGGGCAAGGTTTTGGCTACAATTTCCTTCTTGCTTGTCTCTACCTCCCCAGTACTGGGATTCCTTTACACAGGTTCTGGGGGATTAAACCTAGGTCTTCATGCTTGCAAAGCAGGGCCTTTAGCTACCAAGCTCCCCCCCATTTACACACACACACACACACACACACACACACACACACACACACGGTAATTCTTATTATAAGACAATTATCAGAGGTGAAACAGAATTATACTTACTATTCATCCTCTGCTCCCTCTCTATGCTTGCTCAGTTGGTGTGTATGTGTGTGTGTGTTTGCCTGCTCACACGTACAAGTGTGCATGCATGCGTGCATGCACATGAGCATGTAACTTCTAGAACTTTTTCCATACATAAATTTTTTTTTTCATTTCATTTTTAAGGGTACTTGGGTAACTCCACAAGGATTAAGTTATAGTATTAATATGAGTCATAACTGGATGTTAAACCTTACTTCTCTGTCTATTATCAGATAATGGATTAAATCATTGGCTGGGACAGGATCCAGTTCTGTCACTTCCACTGTGGCTGCCCATGCTGACACTCTGTTTGGGAGACACTGCTGAGTATCTGTAGAGGGCCAGGCTTTGGGCACTGTCCTGGTTAGTTTCGTTATTAACTTGACACATTTGGGAAGGGAGAGCTCAACTGAAGAATTGCCTGGATCAGATTGGCCTGTGGGCATGCCTGTGGGGCATTTTTTTTTTGATTGATGGTTGATATGGGAGGGCCTTGACTATTGTAGCTGAGACCCATCCCTAGGCTTATGAGCTGGTCATGAGCCTGGAAGCCAGCCAGTGAATAGTGTTCCTCCATGGCCTGGCTTCTTGTCCTGCCTCAGGTTCCTGCCTCGGCTTCCCTAGATGGCAGCCTGTAACTTGTGAGCTAATAAACCCTTCCTTCCTCCAAGTTGTTTTTGGTCAGTGTTATTTATCACAGCAGCAGAAGCCAGATGATTGCAGGCATTAGCCAAGTCCCCTGAGTTCCTCTCTGCAGCTGCTTAGCTTTCCTTCCTGTATTCTCCATCCCCATCAAGGCACTGAAAGTCCACACCAATTGCTTTACTAAAATTAGATCCATTACTTTTATTGTGTTCCTCTGACCACCCACTAAAGACCACACATTCTGACACAAGCATACTTCGATTCACTTATTCTTCGTGAAGCCATTTTTGGCCACTTATGATTCCTATTCCTTTTCTAATTGCTGATCAATCATGCTTTCATCACTTGTGATTCTGTCGAATCCTGGATTCCCACCAAGCTTTCGAGGTTATAATATCTCCATCCATATGCATGCCGCCTGTCCTGTTCTGCAGGCCTCCCGAGGGCATCATCAGCTTTGGCTGATCTTTGAGAGTCCTCTCAAGGATCAGGGTTAGTTTAGTTGGCCTCGGGAGACTGAACGGAGTTTAGGGCAGCCTGGGCTCCCGTAGTGTAGTACATACAGGGCAGATGGACTACCAGGTCATAGCACTCTCTGTTCCAGCCTGAACCTCACTTTCCTGGCCTGAAAGAAATCAGCAGTAGAAAAATCTGATTTATATTTTGTTACCTGATATCAATGGTAGAGGAGTGAGAAGACCATGTATATCTTGTGGATCCTACAGACCCTTGTTCAAAATTTCTAGACAGGTGTAGTGACACATGCCTATAATCCCAGGCAGGGTTAAAAATTCAAGATCATCCTCAGGTACATAGCAAGTACAACATGCTGGCCAGCCTGCATTATATGAAAGCCTCTCTCAAAACAAATATATACATAATGTATGTATATATATATACATATATGTATACGAACACACATATATATAATATAGAGAGAGATGAGAGTAGGGTAGGGGTGAGCTGTGGCCAGGGTCTTCTCAGCAGAGGGGAGAAATATGCATTTTCCACTCCCAGTTGGCTTTTTGACCAGAAGCAAAGTTTTAAACCTGCTCATCCTTGCTGTATTTTTTTCTGTAAAATGGGCAGCAATGGTTTAAGATGAAGTACTCTGTGCTCACTCCAAGGGTGGCAGCTACCGTTCTGAAAGGTAACTGCCATTATTTTCCCAAGTAGCTATAGCAACATCTCCTGGAGCCAAGAAGGAACAGCTGTGTCCAGATGGAGTCACTCACTACTACAGTAGGCTGTTGTCTGCCTAGGTCCCCACCCCCCCCCCCCCTCTGCTGAAGCTGAAAGAGACTGGAGATGGAGCTCTCCTGAGCTCCCATAATAAACACTCAGAGGGGAACTGGATGGCTCAGGGCATTTGGGGAATCATATTGAACCTTGTTTTAAAAAGAAATTTAATCCCTGGCCTACCATGGTGGCACACATCCGTAATCCCACACTGGGGAGGTCAGATAGGAGGGCAATTTCATGGTGGATGCTTTCCTAGTCTATGGACAAGGGAGTGCTATGGTGGTCCCGGGTGCCTTCCTTCTCTTCTCAACTGAGAAGACCCTGGGCATGGCTCACACCCTGTCCTACTCTCGTTCATGGTCTGGATGAACCCTTTATCAAATTAATACACAAATGAGCAAACAAAGGCTCAAGGGAGCCTTGATGAAAGTGGGTGTGTGCTCCTGTGGGTACACGTATGTGTGTGAATATGTGTGCCTTTGTGTGTGTGTGGAGGGGGGCATAAGAGCCATCTGCCTTACTTTTTGAGACAGGATCCCTCAGTAGAGGAGCTTGCCAATTCATCTAGGCTTGCTACTCAGCAAGGCCCATGGATGATGGATCTGCCTATCTCCTTAGTGTTAGAATTGCAAACACATGCCACCATGGCTACCTTTCTTATATGGGTCCTGGGCCATCAAACTCAGGTCCTCGGGCTTGCAAGACAAGTCCTTTCCTGACTGAGCCACCCTCCATCCCTATCTCTGCCTCTTTCTTCACACTCAGTGCTATGTCAAGAATCCTCTCCGCTGGCAATGTCACTCTCTGGACCTCTATGCAGCATGGAGGTGGGCTACTTGAGATCTAAAGACACTTCCCTCTCTGACCTTCTCTGCCTCTGTGGATAAGAACCCACACCTACGTCTGCCTACCCTTAAGGGAGGACAGCATCTGGACTCCTGCTAGGCCACAGTGACAGACCTTTCCTCCAGTCACACCCATGCAACCTTCCTGACCCAATGCCTGAGCTTGAGGGATGCAGGGCAGACATGAGGCCCACTGAATCAATGGTCTCAATACAGGCTGAGTAGGAAAGATTGCCATCTTGCTGGCTATTCCCGAACAGTCTCCTTCCCAGCTTCTGCTAAATCCATCTGAGCACCTGCAGAAGGTCCTCAGGAGGGTTTCTTTGGCACAGTCAGCATTGGGTCATTAGCTGTTGAGACTAAAGTCCAACCAACCCACAATGTGTGCATCCCCAGCTCCCACCCCTCCTGAATCAACACTTGGAAGAGAACCAAAGCAGCTCCTACGAGGGCCCCAGTGACTCCCCGCCTATACAGCCAGGTCCAGCCAGCACCTACTGTGTTCCCCCAGGGCCACGCCTGCAGAAGAATGATAAGGGAATCAGATTCGCCAGTGACAGCAGAGGGATAGTCCAGAGATCTAGAATATTTAGCTGTATTTACCCGCCATAATCAGCTTCTCAAAGACAGTCGCCGGACAGCTCCTGCTACATTGATTATGCCACCTCCTAGTTTTGGCCCCCGGGGGCAAACAGTTCTGATTAATATTTCACAACACGGGTTTTTTTCTCATATCCCTTTCTTTGAGTTGCTGCCTTTCCCTCTCTCTCTCTCTCTCTTTTTCCTCCTCCTGAGCCCCTGAGAGCCTGATAGAGAGACGCAGAATATTTTACCGTCTCTTGTGTCTGCCTGCTCCAGTAATCAGCGGACTCAATCATGCTTGCAGTGTTTTTATGAATTAATAACAGGCACTTTGGAGGGCTAGTGGGGGAGGCAGGAAACGCAATCTATGGAAGCTTAATGAGCGCCGTGGGGAACAGCTAGCTCACCACCTCCCCCCCACACCACCACACTGCACCGTAAATCATCTTTTCTGAGATTACTGGCTTTGAGACCAGCCTAGACAGTTTGCAGGAGCTCCTCAAATGTCCCTCTGTCCCTGCCAGGCTCCCCCCAGGAAATGGACTATGAGAGAAGCAGCACATTCTGAAAAGGCAAAGGAAGGGGCCAGGGCTAGGTTTCTAGTTTGTAGAGAGCGTTCCTGGCCTTCATCAAGCTCTGGATTTGATCCCTGGCATACAGATGGTGGACGAAGAAGGATCAGAAGTTCAAGGTCATCATCAGCTCTAAAGCAAGTTTGAAGCCAGCCTGGGCTACATGAGACCCCAACTGAAAAAGAGGGTGGTGGTGGTTGTTGGAGAAAAGAATTGAAGCCTGATTTTTCTTTGTCCATAACACCCTGCATGCACCAAATCTCACCAGAAGAGGCGAAGGAGCTGGTGCTCTGGCTTGGCCAGACAAATGACCACACCCTTCCATGCACCTTGCATGGTCACTCTGGCTAGGTGAGGGTAGCTCAGACACAGAGAGGGTCAGCTGGTGTCCCAGGCAGCCTAGATTACAGTTTCCCAGAGGGAGGAACTTTCACCCCCACGTCTAGAAATGTGTTCATGGTGGGGCACTCCACAGTGACTAGATTCTCCATGTCTCAGTCACACCACCAAATACCCCAAGAACTCCAGCCATATCTTGATATAACACTGAAGAACAATTCCAATCCATTG
The DNA here is from genome assembly GCA_902168325.1 of Peromyscus nudipes. Lineage (NCBI taxonomy): Eukaryota > Metazoa > Chordata > Mammalia > Rodentia > Cricetidae > Peromyscus > Peromyscus nudipes. Next base: position 56,610 of record CABHPH010155724.1, read on the forward strand.
TAGTTTGACACACAGTCCTATTAGGTGGAGCCAGTGCCCAGTTCACAGCCTCAGGAACTCACTGCTTGAGTTAGAGAATCTGGTCAGACTTGACAAGACCAGAGAGAAAACATGGATGTTAGGGCAATGCCAAATGACTGCAGGGCACAGTCCTTCCCCCTTCCTGTGTTCTGGTAATGGCTCGTAGATGGGCTCTGGCCCACACTCTGAGAGGCACTACGCTACATGTGATACCCTTTCATATTCTTCATTTGTGGAGAGGAATGTAATCACCACCTCAAGTGGAACCACAGACAGAGACCAGACCGAGACCAGACCTACCTTCCCAGCAGGACTATGAAGACCAGTGCTCTAAACAGGAAGTTGGCTTGGAAGCAAGGCCAAGCTGCAATGATGCCCCTTTTCTTTTGGAGAACGCTGTAGCCAGACAAAAGTGGAGAGAATAGATGTTAGTCTGAGTGTTTAGGACACTGTGCCCTTGGGCTCAGATGACATTTCCATGCAAGGGTAACCTTCCATCCCTAGCAGGTGCCACATGCCAAGGCCTCTGTGACATCAGTGGGTTCATCTGGCCTCCCTCTTTAGAGAGGCCGTGTCCTCATCTCTCCCGGGTGCCACTCCTCACCCACTGAGACAGATCCCTGGGCTCTTTTGTTTTGTGTTGACTTCACAGTCTCATCTTCATATGGCAACTTCCGAGACTGGGGAAAACCAGTGCTGAGGAAAAACTGTGCGTTTGAACTTGGCCTTGAAGGCTTTCTGCTGTGAGACTTAGAAAGCCACCTGAGTGCAGCTGTTGCCAACAGTGGTGAAACAAGACAGCGCCTTGTCCACATCTTGCACCAAGCTCTGTGTTAGGCAATGGAAGAGCACCCGTGCCCACCCTCGGGGACTCACAGGCTGGCTTACTTCCTGAAGGGTACTCAGGGACCACGTGGTGAGAGGGCAAGTCACCTGTCTCCTGTGAACCAGATACTGAGGATAAAGCACATAGACAGCAAGCACAAGAGGTAGAAGAAAGAGGGAGAGATAAAAGAGAGGAAGAGCTGGAGACAGTGATGCATGGGTGGATTCATGGGTGGGTGCATGGTGGATGCATGGCTGGATACATGGCTGGATGCATGGCTGGATGTGTGGGTAGATGTATGTATGCTTGAAGAACCAATGGCCCAGATGCCATCCAAACACATAGTCCTAGACTCAGGTAAATATAAGGCCAGCCTGAGGCAAAATGTGCAGTGTAGAATTAGGCCCTGGGTTCTGTGGAGAGGAGCCATAAGGTCTCAAGGCCCCACCTTTCAAATAATTCTTACCATTCTTGAGAGCACAGTTCACTTACCAGGATCACACAGACCCAGCAATCCAAATTCACAAACAGCATCACTCTGTGTTAGTCACTCCATTCTCCCCAGGGAGAACCACTTTTGCCAGAATTCTTCCCAAACTGCCACCTGCTGCAGGGCTTAGGAGGCCTTTGACCATGGCCAGGTTTCCATGGAAGATTTGGCTCACTGTGTTTATCACTTTGTTCTTGCAAGTGTGGTTCTCAGGTTAGCGTTGTCAACATCCTGTGGGAATATCATGAGACATACAGACTCCCAGCCTCCACCCAGGCCACGCACATGAGCTGGAATCTAACTTTTGATCCCATCACTGGTTCCTGGGTAGACCCAGTTAATGATGAAAAACTGGGTCTACTCAGTAGCTGCAGACACCTCAGGTAGGTACTTGCCTTTGACACTGCTCTCTCTCCTTGGCCCAGCCCATGGGCTTCACAGATGGAGAAGCCCATCCCTCCCACCAGGCTTTTGGGGTCCAGAGAGACTAGATAAACTCTGGAACCTTCTCCATGCACATCAGTAAGAAACATCTCCGAGTTCTAAAAGCCTTCAGTCCTCTTTGGGCAAGATGCTTCTGAGGCTGTTCCTCTGACATGCCTTGGCAGACACACTTAGACAGGGAGGAAGGCTTCTAGACAGCTCTCTGATCCCACTGGTGCCATGAGAACTGGAGCTTGTCCGGTGCCTTCATCTTGTGACATGAGTTAACTCCTTGCTCAGGATCCCTGTCACCCGAGAGAACAGGTAACTTTTAGGATCCCTGGTCCAGTGAGGACATGGAGTCTCATCCGTTAGCAGCTTGCTATGGCCATCTGAGTGGGGCGACGCAACCAGGCACATATTCCTCAAGTCACCTCTCTCTGGGACCCTTCTGGACTGAGTCACAGTTCATATAACAATTCTTCCAGAAAGTTCTATGTGTTGAGGTCTAGCTTTGTTTTAATAGAACCCCACCTTAAAAGCACAAGGATGAGATGTACAAACTGTGTGCGTGCATGTGTGTGCATCTGTGTGTGTATGTGCGTGTGCGTGTGCGTGTGCGTGCGTGTGCGTGTGCGTGTGCGTGTGTGTGTGTGTGTGTTTACATGTTTACACGGGTGTTGTGTATGAATGTGGAGGTTAGAATACCTCAGGTATTCCTCACAAGCCATCGCATTGTCCATGCAACCTGTCGATGAGGCTAGACTGGCTGGCCAGAGATCCCCAGGAGTCTGCCTGTTTCTGCTACCCAGCACTGGAATCACATGCCACCATGCCCAGCTTTTTACATGATTTCTGGGGCTTTGTCCTTATGCTTTTGAGACAAATACTACCGACTGGGATATCTCCCCAGCCCCCAGATATCTGCTTTTGCTCATTGGATACTTACTTCAGGTGCTAGCACTGAGCTGGGTATAAACGACAGGAAGGAAGATGATCGAGCCCTCAAAGCTTGCATGCTAGCTCTTCATTCTAATAGCCTTCGATGGAACAGGGGCATCTTCTTACATCAGACTCTCACCAGAGGACATGTGGAAGGTTTTTCCTATAAGAAAGCAAGAATTTCCTAGCATGGTGGTGCGTGCCTGTAATCCAGGAACTCAAGAAGCTAAGGCAGCTTAAAGATCTTGAGTTCCAAGCCAGCCTGGGCTACACAGTGAGACCCTACTAAACAGGTTCCCCAACACACATCTGGCTGCTCCTTGCTGAGTCAAACATGAGTCCTTGAGCAAAGAGCCTCTTACGGCTTGATTGACCTACGAGTTCCTGGAGCACAAACTCACACAATACACAGAACATTTTCCCCCAAGAAACACATTTAAATAAGCTTTTCTCAAATTGGATTTCAGGGGGTTTCACTTCCCTCGGCTCTGCTTTGAATCCAAACTTACCTTTCCTGTGGCCTACTTCCGCACAGCCTTCCAGATGATTTTAAGCTAATCTGTTAAACCACTTTGCATTTAGAAGGATTTAACCAATATTAGAATACTATTTTACTCCTCCCCAAGAAAGATAGGGCTCTAAACCCATCGCTGCACTAATCCAGAGTTCCACAACTCACGTGTGTGCAGCACTCTAAGGCCAGACAGGCTTTGGGCCAGAGCACAGAGCCCACTGGAATTTCTCTGGGTCCCAAGGACAAGGGCTCTGCCTAACATATCTTTGGAAAAGGTCAGTGTTTCCCAGCAACCCTTCCAACCCACGTCAAGGATTTCACGTGAGGGCTGAGGCAGGCCTTCCTCTGTCCTCCAAGTCCAGCCCCCCTGTCCCCTGAGTGTTCCTGGGCCTCCCCACAGTGTCTACAGCAAAAGCAATAGAAGGCTGCTTAGTTTTGCCTTTCCTGGTTGTGTGACTGTGGCAAGGCCATTCTCAGAGACTCGCCTGTGATCTTGAGCTGGGAGGCAATCCCTGTTGAATCTCTCAGAGCAGAAAAAGGGCTACAGAGTTGAGTGTTTCCAGAGAACCTGGATATACATCCACCTGGATCCACAGGGGCCCAGGACCAGCTGGTTTCATAGCCACCAGGCAGTAGGAAATATTTTTGGCTTTTCTCAAAAATGGCTGCTTCAGGAGCTCAAGAGGACACTTAGGTCTCCTGTCTGTCCCACCAGAGCCCAGCCTTGGAGATATACCACTATCAAACATTGTAGAGATGTAGGAATCAAACATTGTAGAGAATCATGTCCTCATTTTGTTGGAACTCAGGATAGAAGGGTGTGGGCAAGGCTGTAAGAGAGAAAGATGGAGGGTCCCTCTCTGCTATCTCTTGGTTATTATTCTCTGCTCTCTCATCTCCTGAACCTCACCTGTTGGCAGTCTGCACTGTGGTGTGGTCCACATGCATATGACATCCTGGCTGTGGAAACCCCAGGGGAGATAGTCTTTGCTGTGGCTACACATACCATAGATGTGTAAATGGGGGTGGTGTTGGTGCCTCCGGTTCCTTTCAGAGTGGAGCTCGAAATGTGTCTGCCTGAAACAGCTGCTCCTGGGCACTGTGTGTTTAACTCCCCCGCAGAAAATTTAAACATGAACTGGGGTTCTCTGAGATTGTAGGGAGGAAAATTTGGCCATTGGCATTACAGTTATTTTTCCAAACCAAATGCCCAAATTCAGGCATTAAAATGTAACACCTCCACCCCCACGGGGGAAAAAGGAAAAAAAACCACATACACATCTTTACAACCTGATTTCTCTGGGGAAAGTAAGGGCTGTTGGTGTGGTGTGACTTTCTAGTTTGTGTTTTGGCTCTCCGGCATATTTTGTTTATTTTTCTCTCCACTCAAACATAGAACATCTGAGTGAATCCACAGCAACAGCTCAGAGCAGTTTCTCTTGCTGGGAGCTCCCTTGTTAGGACTCCATGCCAGACTCTAGGGCCAGCTCTCCAGATAGGAAGGCTGACACCCTGAGGTCTTATTCACTGGAGAGAGAAGGGCCAAGATGGGTGATTGAGAACACTATAGCTCTAATGGCTAATGTGAAGGCCACTGGGACCCAGAACCACCTTGAGCATGCCACAAAGGAAAGCAACATGCTGACCAAGGAAATGTGCTCCCTAGGGGATCTACCTTCTACACACACAGCTGCAGGCGCCTTGGGCCTGAGTGCCCAAGCAGACCTCATGTCCCAAGTCCAGGGCCCTGAGTCCCAATGGCGGCCTCCCGGATTTGTTCTTACTGCCCTCTGCCACCATTTTGGATTATTCTACCTTTCTCTCATACCTATGTGCATCGCTATCAGATCCCAAGTGGAAAAAAATAGGAAAATAGAGGGGGAAAATGAGAAAAAAAAAGGAGAAAAAATAGAACAAAATTAAGATTTTCCTTAACACTGTCATCATGGGTCCAGTGAGGTGGCTCAGCAGTTAAAGGTGCTGGGGGCCAAACCTGCTGACCTGCATTTAATCTCTTGAAGCCACATGGTGGACGGAGGGAACTGACTCCCACACGTGGCCCTCTGACCTCCACATGCATGCTGTGGCATCCGAGCCCTCTCCTGACAAAATAAGAAAAAAACAGTCCTGCTCGTGAGCTGACTGTCCACCGATAGGATCAAGACCCTCTTGGGAGAGTCTCTGAGTGGGTCTGTCAGGGCGTTTCTAGACTGGGTTAGCTGGCAGAGAAGAAGCCATCCTGCCCCATGGACTGGGGGCCCACCCTGAATCCAAAGGAGAAGGCACAAGAACTCACCTGTCTCCACTTCCTGGCCAGCTGCCTCACGCACCGGCTACGGTGATTGTCCCAGCGTGGTGGACTGTGTGCGCCAATTGTGAGCCAAAAGCAAGTCCCCAGTTCCTTAAGCTGCCTTTGTCACAGCAATAATAAAGTATCTGACGCAGATGGCACACCTCCCTGTCCAAGAACATGGTACACCTCTCTGTGTTGTCTTCTAGGAATGTTTAAACCTTCTCCATTTAATTCTCACACACTCAGAGCATTTAGGTATTTCCCTCGTTTAACTCACAACACTGAAAAACTGAATCCATTTTTTTTTAAATTGAAAAACAATTTTTTTTTTGCTTCCTGTGGAAAAAACTTGCAAGATGTGGCAACACAGAGCCCATGTTGTGCCAGGCGACAAGTGACGGCCTGCTTGGCAGAGGCTCACCGTTACAGCGTTGTCTCCTCCCCATCACTAACATGTCTGGGTGTGTGGCAGGGCACAACTGTTGGAGGAGAGGTCCAGGGGGCATCATGGGAAGCTGCTTCGTAGAATGTCAAAGCAGGAACTGGATTTTCAGATTGGAAAAACAAGAGCCTGTGGGATGCTGGGTGGAGTTGGGGTAGAGGTCAGATAGGGGAAGGCCCCTTAGAGGCCATGTTCCTCCTGAGACAGGACCTAGATTCTCTCAGGCAATAAGGGTGGGGCCCGTGGCCTGTCATGAGATACCCATGTGGCCAATTTGGTCTCTTCCCTGAATGAAGGAGTGACTCTCAGGCATAGGGCATATGGACTCCTTGTTGGCTCAAAAATGACAATCCCAGTAGATACAACTTCATCCTGCACCCTGGTCCTGCCATTGGA